>JAKSZT010026421.1:139640-288089 GCA_026826555.1 Tolypeutes matacus
CTTGAATCTCAAACTATAGTATAAACTTAAATATTTAAATTAGAGATTGTTTGTGCTATTACAGTTGTATTAAAAATTGAATAGCATGTCTTCCAGAGAACATAGCAGGGAAATAGAAAGGGCTCCCAATATATTTAGTTCAATTGTTGTAAATTTGAAATATACTTTAATATTCTTGATTAAAGATAATAATCATAAATAGGGACACCATTGGTTATATGCCAACTCAAAATTATTTTTTTTCTGGCAGAGGAATATAAACAAATTTAGAGTCTGCTTTTACTAGTTAGCTAATTGATTTACAGACCATGTTAGTTGTTTGTTTGTTTTAATTTCATTGTCTAATTTAGCTTCATGGCTTTAAAAAAATTCCAATAGGTGAGGATATTATTTTTTGGAGTTTCCTGGGGATTAAATTCCAGAGGTTGGCATGTCACAATAGGATTGCAATATGGTCAAGTGGAAATAGCTCAGATTGTGGAGTCAGAGAAATCTTGGCTTGAATCATGGTTCTGCTAGTAATGAATTGTTTGGCTTTGGTCAAGTTATGTGTCCAACTGGGTATCAGTTTTCTCATCTATAAGATTAGGCTGAGTTATTTAATTTGCATATTGCTAAGTAGATTATAAAAGGTGATGCACAAAAAACCTCCTTATTCCTATTTGGCACTTAATAATATGTTGTTGCTGCTATGCAGTTTCCTTCTATTCAACAGTTGCTGCTACTTTGATTCTGAAAATATGAGTTGAGGAAATGATTTTATTTTTTGTCTTATACATTTATCATATTTTTTATTTTTAATTTCAGGATCTTCTATACTTTTATCTTTCTAGCCTGTATCTCTTTGTAAAGTGAGATCAGATGCACATGATCACAACCATTTTAATAGGGCTGAAATATTATTTAACAGAACTACCTTTTTGAGGAGCAGATTGGATAAAATGGCTAAACTCCAAAATTACTTTTTAATGAACTCAGATCCTTACAGTGATGGAAATAATTTCTCTAGTGTACCTGATTATTATAAAATATACTTTTATTTGTAAAACCACATCCAGCTCTACAGACAACAACAGAGATACCAAGAGAAGCCAGGTTATTTTATTGTCAAGAATATCAGGGTAATTTAAAGCAAAATATAGTATTATTTTGCTGAGATATACAAAAGCAGAATGCGAGGGCAAAGATGAATTTTTGGTCCCTAATAGCATAGAATATTGGAATTCATTGTGTGTAATCAATATGTAAACAATAGGATGTTATTTTAGCATATATTTTGTGACAAACAAAAAACAAACTTGAATAAGAAATATTTAGCTTCTGGTTTGACCCATTTATAGTTCAATGCTTTCATGAAAAAAACTGATTTTATAATTTCATTTTGTTTTATTTAAATAAAATTGGGAGTTATATTTCAACTGTATGCAGCCTACATATATGTATAGTATATAATAAAAAATTTAATATAATATTTTATTGTATCTCATAAAATATACACTCTGCAGTAACAGTGTTCATGAATTATGAATATGATATGCCCGAAAATTTTGTTCTATCTTAGTTATTTCATGGTTTATAAAGTTGAAGTTATTTTCCAAGCTCAATGGTTATTTGGGGATAAACTGAGATGTAATATTTGGTTTAGAGGCTGTTAATCTTTCACAATCATTGCAGATATGGTTGTGAAGGATAGAATTGTAATGTTGCTAAAATTTTTGTGGTGTGTGTTCATCAAGATGTATTATGTAGTGGATTCCTTTATTAGAATACCTTTTGATATATATATATTTTTATTTGATTGCATATATTTATTTCCTTTGGCTGTGCTTCTTCCAATCTTCCTAAGTCCTGTTTTGTCTCTGAACTTCTCCAGCAAATATTTTTGAGTGTATTCCATGGGCTCATTCTTGCATAAGAGACAATGGCGAGGGGTTGAAAGAGAATAGAGAGAGGAGGGCAAAGAAAAGGTGTAGGTAGAGAGAAAGACAATGAGGAATTTTTCCTAACAAATGTATTTATTGTAATGACCAACAATATAATAACACATATTTATATTATTATTGGTAAATTTATAGCAAGTCAAACTACATTACAAATCATTATAAAATTTGTTCACGTGTGTTTTCAAAAGATGTGTAAATTGTCTGAATTTACTCAAGAATCGGAATTAAGCTTAAGTGTCTATTTTTATTCTAGAATTTTCTTAGGTTTAAATAAGCATTGTTTGTAACCTCATATTAATGAAACAATGTATTTTATGTATTAAAAAAGTTTTTCCCCTAGAACTGGGAAAATAATGGCCTTTTCCTTACTTCTCACTGCAGTAATTTTTAACTGATTTGCTCCTTCTCTTCTTGACATATGAACATCTCAGTATGACAAAAACTTAGTGTATTTAATGTCACAGAGATAAATCATTGTAGGTCACTGAATATAATACAAACTAATTCATGGCAAATGTTCCATCCTTTAAAGCCAGGAAAATACAACTGAAAATGAATTAAGAATAGGTTAAACACTTTGGTCTTTGACATGCTAAAGAAAAAAAAAAGTTCATATCAGGAAATCTCACTCTAAATACAGTGGATCTTGAATTTACAAGTTGTTGTATAACTAAAGTTTTCAGTGCATATACAGTTGCCACTTTAACATTTTTTTTTGTTTGTTTTGTTTTGTTTTTGCCATGCACTATTCTCTCTTCACACTCCAATAAATTGAGAAACAATCTGAATGCTTGGAGTCTAACAACAGAAATCAAACTCTGTGGCATATATCATGATTTAATTCTTTCAGCAAATTCTTTTGCAAACAATTTTAATCATGACCATAATGTGATATTGAATTCATAATTATTTTAGAGTCTATATAAGCAAGTGTTATATATTAATGAAATGGCCATGATGTCTTCTTGAGAGAAATATGTCTCAAATATCCAGCAAAAGACCTTGCAGGGATAGTGAGCTCTAAATAGAGAAAAAGTATATATTGTCATTAAATTAATATTTCAACAAAAAATAATAGTGGTACAAGATGTTGCAAAGGCTAAAACCTGGTAATTTAAACATATGTATGTAAAGAAACTGAAAAAAATGATACTGTATTCTTTGTGACATCATATAAGTTGCATCTACCTTCAGAATACCCTCTTCTGTTAGGTTCATCACTGTGCCTGAAGGAGAACTTGAATGGAATACTTGCCTGGAGAAAATATTTGGTGTGAAAAGAAAGCCCTGTAAGAGAAGTTGAGATATTAATTTAGCCCATATTTTTCAGCAGAAATTTTAATTTTAAAATTAAACAACTTTTAACTTGTTTCTCATTTATATTTAGTATGATCTTGTGGTGTGAATATGGTTCCTCCTATTTTCTAATTGACTGTTAAAAAAGGCATCTCATGCACATTATAGCAAATTTAAGATTAGCAAACACGTGTGTATTTTCTGGATATAAAAATCACAATATTCATTCATCTTTGTAAATTTTAATATGATGTAATATGAAAACAAATGTTAGAATTTTTAACATAAAATTAACTGGAAAATGCATCATAAAAATTGGCAGGGTTTTTGATTGTTTCTTTGTTAAACGTGACTCAAGTGCTCAAAATTTAACAAATATTTTTCATATATTTTAAACAAAAAAGTGCTTCCATTTGGGTCCAAGTTCATTACCATTCCCTATCTCATCACTGCCTAGGATATCATTATGACATAGCAAGAAAAAAATTGATTATAAAATTAAGCAGACTCTATTTTTGTGGAATATTGCCTGGGGAACCTATAAGTTTGATGCCTTGCCAGTGGGCCCTGCTTTGGAATTTATGCTTCCCCTTGTGAAAGAGTTGGACTCAGTTGTAGTTTCCCTAAACATGGCTCTTCTGACCCTTCTATTTGAACATATAATTAATAATAAGGTTGATAGATGTACGTCCAAAAGACAAATATTTGGGGTCTCCATGTGTCAGCTGGGCTTTGATTCTCAATGGGGTTGCCACGCCTACTCTCCAGTTCATTGGACTCACCCTAGACAACTAACAAGATGATGATGGACAAAGACCATCCCAAGGAACCAAAAGAGTTTACAACTGCAAGCAAGAAAACGTCATCCATCTGCCCCATGGGATTGAAACCCCCTCTCAATTAGAGGTAGAGTGGGCATCACCATCCCAGAATACTCAGGATTTGGGAATGAACTATGGACTAAAGTAGACTTGTTATTCCACTATAGACTTATTGTGATTCTAGCAATGGAAAAAATTATATCATTGATGTGGAGGCAGTAGCCACTGGAGATTCTGTGGTAGAAAGAGGGATGGGGGCATTTTTGGGCCTTGGGAATTGTCTTGAATGACATTACAATGCCAGATACTCATTACATATCTTTCCATAAGTTACAAAATTATGTGGGAGAGAGTGTAAACTCTAATCCATGCTTAGTGGCAAAGCTCCAAAATGTTTTCATCAATTGTAAAGAATGCACAACACTAATGAAGGATACTGTTAATGTGGGAAAATGTGGGAGGTGTAGGCAGAAGGGCATATGAGAATCCCCTATATTTTTATGTAACATTTATGAAATCTAAATATGTTTTTTTTAAAAAAATAAAAAAAACATAATAAAATGTGTATCCCAACTTTGTGCTCCAGAGCATTTGGAGGGAATTAGAAAATATAATTTTAAGTTCTCAGTTCAAATTCCAGCATTTCATATCCTACAATCAAAGAACACAACTGAGATCCAATGGTGAATGTATGCCAAACTGTAATCATATCAACATATCTAAAATTAAGCTTGCAATTCAATGGAGTTAATGAACTCTTAAATTACACATTTTAATGTTTTCATTGTAGGCAGATCAAAATGAATCTTTTTTTAGTCCAATTATTAACAAAGAGAATCCTGAGGTAAACACATTTCCCAGGGGAAAGGCCACCATCAAATTTCGAATGTATTTTTCTATAATGCTTCAATTCTTCCATGAAGATTTTTGCAAATAAAGTGTGTGCAAAACTTTCCTTGTATGGCTATACTTACTGTTTGTGCATGCAATTTAATATGAAACAATATAAAAACAAAATTAATAGCATTGTGATTATGTACTATGTTTCAAGATCTTTCATTGACTATATCCCATCATTGACCAGAAGACCAATAGGTATTTCTTGACATATTGATTGCCTAATAACAATAATATTGAATTAATTGTATTGGTGACATGATTTCAGAAACTCTTCCAAGTCTATCTATCCTCAAGTGCCTCACCATCTGCAAATGGTTATCATTCCAATTCTTATTTTAATAATATAACCAAGGTGGAGCTCATAGAAATCAAAATATGAAAGTGTAAATTATTATAAAATATAATTATTAGACAGTTGCCAAAAAGACAAAAAACAGAAATGAAATCTTTCAGGTAGAGACCATGTGAGCAAATATATTTTGATAGTGATCGGTAGACGTACAGTTGCTAAATAACTTATTTATTGAGATCTAGGTAGACAATACAGAAATTTAAACAATGAAAGCAATTAACAGAATCATAGAATTGAATAGTATCTAAAATAGAGGAGGTAAAATGGTTTTAACCGAGTTATTGGTTTTTAGGCAATTGCTTACCATACATTTTCTCATTTATTTCTCATATATTCTTCTTGAGTTAAGCATTTATGTCCTCATATTTTGTTGTGTGTCTTTTTTTGGATGAAGATACAGAGGCTCAGAGTTTGCATACATTTTTCTATTTCATACACATGCTAGGATTTCAAATCATTGCTCAATTATTTTAGACATAGGATTTGATTTAGAATTCCATGACTTTGGATTTTGGTTGCCTCAGCAATTATTTAAACTTTCAAACCAGTTCTTATAGTTAAAAAAAAAATGGAGCTAATATCTACCTTTCAAAGTTGTGAGAATTATTGAGAAATTGTAAAGAGCTTGCCTACACTTCATTTATTTTATCATATGGTATTTTTTGTTATTATGATCTCATTTGTGATTGTGGAAAACTAAACGTGTCACCTAAAATGATTTTAAAGTACTTTATAGCTGTGACATATCTACCTTTCATCATATAAAACAGGGACTGTGTTTCATAATTCTTGGTATTTCCCAATACCAAGAATACTTAATTCTTTAAGTATTAAAGTTAAGTATGAACTCAGTTATGTCGATATGATTTTTATATTGATATTTTATATTTATTTTAGAACATTATAAAACTCTGAGAATCAAGATTCAACGAGTCAACATGTAAAGATTTTATGTTCAAAATTTTCAGATGCTTCTCTGACTCATTCAGAAAAAAATGCTTGCTATTTTAAGGGAGAATAAATCTCTGATCTTTTTCTCCCAAACATATAGTTTCCTAGAAGAGATTTTCCTATTTAAATTGAAATAATTAAAAAATAATATTTCACATACACAGGACTTTAAATTTTTTAATCATTTTTTAAAATTATTTTTCCCTCACAAAATGATTCTTGATGCCATAAAAGAAATGCTAAAAGCTTTATGTCAATATTTCTGTTTCTTTGAGAAGTATTGAGAAATACTGAATTTGAGAGAGAAAGCTGGTATTGAAGATTTCAGAGATTGTATCCCACATTTCTACTTACAACTGTCATTGGACAGAATAAAATAATAGCTAATTGACATCATACAGATAATGAAAGATGATAAATAAATATTGTAGCTCTTTGTTTCCATTCTTTGCAATAATTAACACTTAAAAATAATTTGCTTTTTTCATATCTGAATAGGTATTTACTCGGGTTTTATATTATGACATTACAAGTTTTGCCAGGACCTTGTATTCTCTTCTAAGCATAGATAATGCAATTTTATAGTACAAGTCCCTTAAATTAAATATAGAATGCTTATTCACAAAAATATTATGTATCCAAAACTCTGTTAGTTTCTATTGGGAAATACCAAGAATTATGAAACACAGTCCCTGTTTTATATGATGAGAGGTAGATATGTCACAGCTATAAAGTACTTTAAAATCATTTTAGGTGACACGTGATATAGGTGCTAAGGGATAAACATTGATTTCATACTGACACTTAAAATACTCTCTAGGGTATTTATGAAGGTCATCCTACTTGATTGTTAAAAAAATTGATATTTATGAAAACACTTTTGATGACTTAAATTTAACTATCATGTAATACATAAAATATTTTCTAATATACATAAGATAGATGACTGAGAACCAAGTAAAAATGCCACTTTTTTTAGGTATCAGATAATACACTGCCTCAGAATGGATCAGAATCAGTTCTCTGCATCCCAAATGAAAATGAAAAACCCAGAGGTTGTGAGATAGGTAAAGCTAGAGCAAGGAGTTGTGCCTAAATCAAAAGAGTTCAGAGCAGATGAAAAGAATATATATCCATCATCAACCCATTATGCAAGAAATTGGGATACATTGGTTGGTGAGGGCAAAGAAAAAGAAAAGAATGAGAAGGTGGAGATGAAGCTTTAAACAAATTGTTTCAGCAGATCTATTCATATGGTTCTCATGAAGTAAAACATGCCACGAAAAAATTGGTTATAGAGTCTGGTGGTACAGTTTTGAATACCAAGTGGTCTGATAATGTACAATGAAAGTTGAAATCAATCCTCCAGATGAAATAGAATGTAAAAAGGACTAAATAAATTAATTTGCTATAAAAACTGATATGAAATAAAAAAAATTATATTCAATGTAAAATAATAATTCAATGTAATCAATTTAAAATAATAATGATAGCCTGCATGTAAGAAACAGTTGGTTTTTTGAATATTTAAAAAGCTTATTCAACAGCTATTAATTGAATGCTGTTATATTCTGGTTATAGCCGTTTTTTTCCCTTCAGTAGAATAGTATAAGTACAACGTTTCAAATTAAACATTTTATATTGATTCAGTATGACACTTTTATATTAGTAAAAAAAAAAAAAATACTAATTGGAACTCACATCTTTCAGAATATATGTGCTATCAAAATACCAAGTTATCTATAATGAAAATTAGCTCTTTTATGCTACCAGATTATTCCTTTCTTACATTTGGTCTTAATATTTAACTTGATGCCTCTGCTTGCAACTCATTCTAATTCGTTTTTCTAGACACATTGGCTAAATCATCTTTACCTACAGCATCCCTATGGAATTCAGTTCCCTCCCCAACTATATCTTGGCAAGAAGCAAGCATACCCAGGACAGAGCAATACCATTTCATTGTCCACTATTACTCACTGGAGAAAATGAAAACAAACTCAAAGTTGTATATTTGAGGCGCTTTCCCACCTCCACTTTCTTAATGTTTTTTCACTTGATTTCTCTAGATGGACCTTGGAATATAGCAACACTAGCTTTATTACACTATAGCCATTTGGCAGTTTGATGTAATTATGAATGACAAAAATCTATATTAGGTTATGCTTGTAAACTGATCTGTTAATCTGGGCATGATTAAGTTATAATTAGAGCATTGACTGGGCCACGTCAGTAGGGTGTTCAGCCCCACCCCTTGGTGGGTGGGGGAATCAAATATAAAAGACAAGGCAAAGGATAGAGGGAGTAGTTCTGATGTTGGAGTTTTGATGCTGGAGCCGAGGAGGCAGGCAGATGGAGGAGCTTGGTCGTGAGGAAGGAGAGAATGCCTCAGGATAGAGATGAGCCATTCGTCTGAGAGTTTACAGCTGGCCTTGTGGAGAGAAGCAAAGCCTAGAGAGCCTCATAGTCTATAGCTGACCTTGTAGAGGAAACAAAGGTGCTGAGCCCGGAGAGAAATGCAGCCCCGGGAAGGGAGGACCCCAAGAAGCCTGAACGCTGGCAAACATCAGCAGCTGTCTTGCTCCAACACGTGGCAATGGACTTTGGTAAGAGAAGAAACTTAAGCTTTATGGCCTGGTAACTGTGGACTTCTACCCCAAATAAATATCTTTTATAAAGACCAACATATTTCTGTTATTTTTGCATTAGCACCCCTTTTGCTGACTAATACACACACCATTATCATCACTATATGTCAATGCTTTATTTATGGTATTCTAATTTTTTAACTAACAAAACTAGCTGGAGAACTAATCAATTAATTGTCATGGACAATATGCATGCTATATCTAGGTATATACCTTTAGTCTGTGTTAAACATAAACATTTTAAATCTGGACTATATTGGAGCAGCCTCGTTTAGGGAATAAAATGATGAAAATCACGGCAGTGAAACACATGGCCAAGAGAACCCTCCCTGAGAGAAGAACCCCACAAGACAGCTGCTGAAAGAACCTCGTGAGAATTCCTCATTCGGAATGGGATTTCATCCAGGATCAAGGAAAAGCCCCAGATAGTCTCAAAGGGCCTTGTCATTGGGACCTCCAGGGAATTGATGAGTGGGGTAATCAATCAAAACAGCAAATAACTGGGACCCCTCCCTGAAATTAGCAAGTGGGAGGAATGATTAATGGTTTAAAAAGTCAGCACAGAGACTAAATTGATCCTTTTGACCTTTTTTGACCTTGTTCCTTCTCTCTGCCTGGACCAGCCTGCAAGTATGACTGTTATTTTCTCCCATTTCTCTTCTCTTATTTTCTTAATAAACTACTGGCCTAACTAAACTGGCATGTACTTAAATTCTTTTTTGTAACATAGCCAAAACCTAGAGAAAATCCAGCACAACAATATCACAGGAATGTGAACACTACAGGATCTGCTCTAATTTGCAATCTACTTCCATATTCATCATTAAAATAATTTATTAGATATAAGTGAGATTTATATGTTCACTCCTCTATCATATTCTAATTTGGAACAAAATGCTATTGGTCCATTTGCCTTTTCTCTCTCTCTTTTTATGTGATTCTAAGACTAAACTCACCATGCTTGCTCCAGTTTCTCCTCTTCTTGACTGCCTATAAATATATGCAGCCAATATTTTCTACAATTTAAAACTTATATTTTCTTATAGTGCTCATCAATGTACAATGGAACAGAATAGAAATTTCAGAAATAAACCAACATATATATGATCAATTTATTTTCAACAACATTGCAATGGCAGTTCAGTAAAGAAAGGATAATCTTAATCAATTCTTACTAGAACAATTAGATTCCTAAATTTATAAATGAATTTAGATCTACATCTCAGACCACTATAAAAATTACCTCAGTTGAGATTATAAACCTGAAAATAAAGTCTAAAAATCTTAAACTTCTAAAAGAAAATATAGGAGAAAGCTTTTCTGGCCTTGGCAAAGTTTTCTATATAAAACAAGGTATCACTGTTCTTCATGACTATTTTCAAAGTCTTCATAGCTGTGGTTTCATGTATTTTGTCTAATTTATAAGTTGTTTCAGTCTTGAGGTAAGTCAAGTCTTATTACTCCATCTTGGCTGTAAGGTAGAAGGGTTGGTATCTGTATTAGTCAGGGTTCTCTCGGGAAACAGAATCAGCAGGAGATATCTGTGAATAATATGGAACTCTAAAAGAGTCTCTCACGTGACCGTGGGGACATTCAGGTCCAGGTTCCTCAGGCAGGCTGCAAACCAGGGGCTCTGATGAAAGCCCAATGAAAGGTTGTTGATGAGTCTCTGGGAGAAGTTGCCTGTCCAACGACGAGCTGGGAAATTCTCTCTGCATGTTGAAATCACTTCCACTTTTAAGTCATTCAACTGATTGGATAAAAGCACCACCCATTGATAATGTAATCTCCCTGATTGATGCAGATGTAATCAGCCATCCACGCAGTAAACTCACTGGTGATTGAAGTCCATAAATGCTCTTGTATTACAATTAGCCCAGTGCTTGCTGGAACAAACACCTGGACACAACTACTTGGCCGAATTGACACATTAGCCTAACCATCACAGTATCATAAAATTATAACTGAGGGTTAAGAATTAACAAATGATCATAACTACTGAAGTATTTTATAGCTGCTTTTTTACTTTCTAGTATAATGTAGAAGAGCCAGAAGTAAATACCTGGAATTACTGAAACTTGCTTAACTAGAATCCAGATGGCTTGATCTCTGATAATGATTGTAAAACTATATAACCTTTATCTGGTGATTGTAAAATCCTTGGGACTGACCCTTATTTTGTACCCACCCCCATTCTGTTTTCCAACTTGAAAGTCTTATGATCACTAGACTGCCCCTGAATGTTATTAATGATGGAAGTACACCAATTACTCATTAGTATAAACCTGCCTGTCTTTAGACACTCTAAAACTGCCAGAATTACTTCAGTTCAGAGAGACAGATTTTAGGTCATTATGCCATCTGAGCTCCTTTATATGCGCTAACAAAAAAACTCTTTCTCTCTTTGAAGTCCTGTGTTGATGTTCTGGAACTAGGTCTGTGAAAACAGTGCCACAGATGAAAAAAGGTGAGAAAGAAACAAGAGATAGCCAGGGTAAGGGGACCCTTCATCCAAAGGGAGAAGAGTGCTGCTGCACAAAACATTGTGGCTTTTATTTAGCTTTAGAACAAAGAAAATACATGTGCGCATGTGTAAAGGCAATAGATATGTGACAGGTTACACATTACTAAAGTCAGCAAGTCTTTAGGGTTAATGGTTCAGTTCTCTTTACATTCCTGCTTGTAACAGACCTTATTAATCATTATCTGACATATACTAAATACACTCCTAGAAGCACAGACTGCTTCTCCACCAGGCTCCTACCAGATCTTATCTTAGTGTCTTGAGACTAGAAATGCGTGTCCCATACATACCAAGGTGGCCTGCTTTCTGTCAGTAGTCATGGCCTTTAATTGAACTCCTTCAGTCCTCGTGTCTCAGAAATTGGTCATTGAAGTGCATCAGGCAGAAAAGAACCCTGCTTTTGCTTGGTCAAAATTTGGTGACTCTGGCTAAACCAAGGACAAAGGATCCCTGAAGAATGAATCCAACTGCCTAAGGTCCTGGGAGAGGTAAGCATGGTTATTGAGCTTTTTGTGGCCACAAGACCTTGTTGGTCTAAAAGCTCAGCAGCTGGGTTTTTCCTATGTTACTGGCACTCCAGGACCTACAGTGCTTTAAAGCTTCAAAGAAAGAAATGGTTCCAGGTCCAAGTCTGGACATCTGACTGGGTGACTGGCTCATCAAGGTAGAAGTCAGTTGGGAAGTTCATTCAGTTGGTCAAGCCCTCTAAATCTGGGTTTTAAGGACCTGGGTCCTGCTTCCAGAATGACCTCCCTAACTCTGACCTCTGTACCTGTTTCTGAGTACCAGTCCATACAGGGATTTAGGCCATGACCTGAGTCTGTTGAGTATGCTCCTGAGAAATAAATAACACAGCAATGAAGTGGTATTTAGTAAATATAGTAAGTGTTAAGTGTCTGTTTGTTCATTTGTTACTTAGATATAATGTTGTGTCTCTTTAAATTGCTAATTGGTAACTTACTGCATTTGTATTGCTCATGTGTTCTTAATTGTTTACTGATTACTGAAATACTCTAAAATGTGAAATTCTAATTCTAATAGCTTTCCTGATATAGACCTTTAGGCTGTATTTGAAAAACTAGAAAATTTTAGCCACAAATCTATGAAAAAGTGGGAAATAATTTATTTCCATAGCAAATTCTGGCTTCAATATGATTTAGAATCAGGAAAGAGATGGCCAGAGTACAGGTGTGTTGCCGGATATTGCTGGATTTTCTCTAGGTTCTTGGCTATGTTACATAAATAAATCTAAGTATGTGTCAGTTTCATTAGGCCAATAGTTTATTAAGAAATTGAGAGAAGGGAAAGAAAATAACAGATTTTGGGTCCCAGGTATACTTGCATGCTGGTCCAGGCAGAAAGAGGAAAAAGGGCAAAGAAAGGATAAAAAGGGTAAAAAGGGCTGATTTACAGGCTACAAGTCCCCAGGTGTAATTGTATGCTTATTCAGGCAGAGAGAGAATGGGCAAAACAGATAAAAAGACTGATTTACAGAATACAAGTCATCATTACATATTACAAGTCCCCATGTCTATTTATGTGCTGGTCCAGGTAGGGAGAGAAAGGGCATACCGGGGGAAGAGGAGGGGTTGATTTAACTTCTGCCCTTGCATTTTCAACCATTAATTATCCCTCCTCTTGTTAATGCTTGAGGAAGGAGTCCCGGCTGTTTGCTGGGGCACCCAAGGGCAAGGTCCCTTGAGAATATCTGGGGCTTTTTCTTGATCCCTTATGAAATCCCATTCCAAATGGGGAATTCTCACAAGGTTCTTCTAGCTGCCATCTTGTGGGGTCTTTCCCTCAGGGATGGTTCCCATGGCCACATGTTTCTCAGCAGTGGTTTTTGGCCAGGTCCCAGTCTTTTTATTCCCTAAAGTAGCCTACTTCTGTTGTATAGAAAAGAACACTGTATTACAATTAGAATTGTTCTGTAGAAGAAAACAGAAATGGAATGACTTCATGTATTTTTCTCTCTCAAAAGTTAGTATAAATGAGAAAATATAAATTTTTACCTGTAAAGACTAGTGTAGAAAAGAAAAATGTCCTCTCTTATTCAAGTTCAGAAAATTCAATAGAGCCTTTATTAACTCCTCCCATATATTCCCCTTTACCAGAGGTAGAAAAACCTGACATTGAAATAATCTCCCACTCTCATACCCATCAAGGTACTCAATTTGTCCAGGATTGCTCTTTAAAATCAGCAGCTGACCTTGCAAAATTTCTATTCCTCTGGGAATTAGAAATTTCTACTCCTCTGGGAAATAGGAATACATAAATAGTGAGGCCCCAAAGAATTTGTCTATATGTGTATCCCATTCCCACTATCACATTTATTTAACTAGAAAATGATATATGACTTTATAGAGAAGACCCCCCAAAAAAATAGTTTAATTATTTCAATAGTTGCAACCTATAACCTAAATTGGGTTGGTATTCAGGTCTTGCTAAATACCTTGATAACAGGAGATGACTGGAGAATGGTAATTGAAAAAGCAGAGCAAGAAGATCATCACAAACAGAAAGAAAATCCTGGGAACCCAATATATGCTTGAGCAAATTTAGCAGCACCAGTAAAAAATATTAAATGGAATTAAATCATCCTGACAACTAGACTTAATTAGATCAAAAAGGGGTACCTAAAACTATAAATATACAAAGTATAAATGAAGTAAAATAAGAACCAAAAGAAAGTCCTCATCCTTCGTTAAAAGCCATGTTAAAGATAACCAGTACTTCAAAAGGCAAAGAGCATCACTCAAAACTCTAATGAACAAAAGACATTCTGACAAGATTACAGCAAAAAGGTAAAGGTAAGACCTCTGTTCTCACCTCCCACCCCTAGAGAGATGGGGAAAATTCTTAAGAAATTAGAAACCAACCAATATGTATATTACAAGGAAGTAGATAATGTAAAAAGGATTGTCCTAGTTGCTCCAAGGGAAAAATCCTAGAGAAAGTTGGGTGATAACAGACAGAAACCTGGGATGAAAGGTCCCAGGGGGAGAGAAGCTTTACTACTGAATTTAAAGCAAGTATTTAAAATATAGCCTCCTGGCTAATACCTGCTAACATCCCTGGCTAAAAACCTGCTAACCAAGTAAATGCCCAGATAACTGACTGTTTCTCCAATTTTTAAAAAATATGAACGTGTCTCCAAGACAAGCTAGCACACTGCAAGCAACACCGTTGTTCATTAAGAAAAGTAAACAAATCACCCCTATCCCAGAGGAAATCTTAAAAACCAAAAAACCAAAGGCATGGACTGAGGGAAAACCTGTAAACAAGCCAAAGCAGAAAAAAAAAATTATGTCAAATTAGTGTGTACATTTGTTCATTGTATATTTTCATACCTCTGGATGGTAATACCAAATTGACAAATGAAAATTCTTAAGAAACCACTATTCAAATTGCTAAAAATTAAATAAGTACTTAATATATGTAAATGAGTACTCCTGGAGCCCCAAATATTAGAAATGCCTGCTTCTAGTTCTCTTTTAAATTTATAAGTTAAAATACTTATACATTGGTCAATTAATTTTACAGGAAAGTTACTGAAAGCCAGGTCGAAATCTTTATTGATAAACTTTTTTGAAAAAACAATCTAAGATATTTTCCTGGATTTCTCCACATTCTTTGTATCTCACCTATCTCTGCCCCCAGGGACTTCTCTTAAACTTGATTGAATTCAGGGCTCTTCTTAACCTTGTTAAAGAAAAATAAACTGGTGGGAGGAGCTACGGGAGGAGGATTGAGCGCAGGAAAAATGGGACCTTGGCTTAGAATTCTTTCTATTAAGCCTAGATTAAAAATGATAGGGATTTGGAGGTTGTCCTGAGTGCCGTTGTGGCAACGGATGTAGGCCATTTTAAATCAGCACACACCACTCAGAACTGTGTGGGAGAGAGTGTGGTCTACGATGTGAACTGTGGTCTATGGTTGATGGCAAGGCCCCAGGATGTGTAAGTCCATTGAGGGTGGTGGGCCACACTTGTGGGAGATGTTTGTGTGGGATGTGGTGGGAGGTGTGGGAGGTGGGGAACATGGGAATCCCGGTAGGTTCCATGAAATATTTTAGGTAATCTAAGCACCTCTTAAAAAAAAAAAAAAAACAAAAAATATATATATATATATATATATATATAAATAACATTTTTGTAAGCAAATGCACATATATGCATATATATTTATGTATCATTTTACAAATATTGGTATGTATTGTGAAAATTTTGATTTTTACCCACGATAAAAAATAAATTAATTAAAAAAAAAATTATAGGGATAGGGTGAATGTTAAAGAATAAAGCTTGTTTTGCATAGTTTGCCCTGTAATTTCCCAATGTAAAAAAATTTTAACAACTTTGAGATGAGAATCATTAAAAAAATCCAGTTGTCAAATTTCAGTAAGTAAAGGAAAATGTCCTTGAAATTTATGAAAAGGTTTCTTTAGATTATGCTTTGAGACAAATTAAACAATTGTAGTATATTTTCCAGAGCCTTATAAACAATATGCTTTTAAGGTTATTAATAATTCTAAGGTATTATGGAAAGAAAGGTTTTAACCTTCTATGGAGGAAGAGAAAAATACATTTCTTAAGAAAACTCTCATTGTTTCAGTTTTATTCTACTTGGGTGTAATCTCCCTAGGTTTATATGGATACTGATAAAATAAGCTAGCATTATATCTATTAGATCTTTATGACAATTAAACAATGCAAATTTGCGTTCAATAATTATTAGTTTAAAAATGTTATTTTGTTTTACAAAATAAATGAAAGCAGTTCAAAGATCTTTTTCAATAATTTGATGTATGGAAGTATTTAAATTATGCACAATATGCTTTGTTAAAGAAAAGCACATAGTTTTGTCCTAAAGTGATATAGCTAGTTTTCACAGAATGAGAGGTAGAAATATATAATATGACACTTGAGTATATATGGAAAGTTGTCAAAAGTTGATGGGAGTGAATTGTGTTTTATTCAATGCTGATAAGTTTGTATAAGAGAGTGTGGTTTTGTCTTAAGATAAGATGGCTGGTTTTCACAGAATGAGAGGCAAGAATATGTATAAGCCTTAAATGGATATGGAAGTTTGTAGAGGGTTTGTGGAAGTATAGTTTGTTTGTTGTAATAAATGCCGAGTATAATTTATAACTTTATTTAAAGATGTGATTTTGTGTTAAGATAAAATAATTATTTTGCACAGAATGTAAAGCAGAAAGGTGAATGAATGTAAAAAGTTACAAAAACTGTGTAGAAACAAATTTTATCTGTTGTAATCAATACTAACTAAGGTTTGATAAACTTATTTATCAAATGGTATATTGATACAAAACTAAAATTTAATTGTCTCTGATAAAGTAACAAAGTTTTCTTAAATTATTAGTCTGTTCCTGGTAAGAAAAATTATGAAATTTTATTCTAAATAATCAACATAAAAAGCAGAGTCTGTATTTTTATCAAAATAACTTTTTGTACTTCATGTTAATCTTATCATATCCTTAGTGGTTGTAAAGAAAAACAAAAACAAAGCCTTTACTATTTTAGAAGATATGTCTTCTCACTTTTAAAGAAATAGAGGACAAAATATTGTTCCTGTTTAAACATAATTTTCAAACCTAACAATTTTTGACATTTTAAATCAAACCCTAAAGGGTATATTTTATTTTGAATTTATGCAAAAAAAATGTCTTTTCACCCCGTAAAAAGTGAGGCCCTGAAAATTTTGGGAACTATTCTGTGGCTGGAATTGGAAGCTCCATTTCCCAAAAATGGGAGAGGAAGAGCCAGTTGGGCACAGACTTCTACTACTGATTAGTAATTTCAGCTGGCTAAAGTATAATCCTAAAAACAGCTAAAGTTTAAACCAGTCAAAGTCAGAAAGAGGCCAGTAGCCACCATTTTAACTCTGCCTCCAGCATGAGGGGAAATGGAACTGATTGAAAATCACAGTGTTGTTAAGGACCAGCTTCTTTCCACTCATATCAAATTGCAGCTCTAGCCTAAACAACAGCCCCACCTCTGGTAGGGAGGAAGTTGGCAGGACCTGCACCAGCCTTTCCAGGAAACAGCAGGACATGACCCAGAGGCAGTTGGCCACCGGCTTCAGCTACAGATTAGTAAACTCAGCTGGCTAAAGTATAATCCTAAAAACAGGTAAATTTTGAACATTTCCAAGTCAGAGAGAGGCCAGGAGCCACCATTTTAACTCTGCCCCTGTCTTGAGGGGAAGTGGGCTGATTGAAAATCACAATGAAGTTAGGGAATGGCTTCTTTCCACCAAGATGGGATTGCAGCCCTAGTTGAGGCTCCAGCCCCACCTCTGGCAGGGAGAAAGCTGGGGGGCCCTGCACAAGCTGTTCTGGGTAACCACAGGCAAGTCTGGCTGGCATATACTGAGTAGTCAGACATCTGGGGCTCCATTCTCACACCCCAATAGGATAAGAGAGGAGCTGAGTTTCCTTAGCCTCTCTGGGCAGCTGCACGCTCTTTCAGCCCACACGAACTTATTTGTTGAGCACCTTCAATTCCATCACCATCCCTCCACTCCCATAGGACAGGAGGGGTCTGGTGTTTCTTCAGCCTCTAAGGGCAACTGCAGGTCCTTTTGGCTTACACAAACTGGACTATTGGGCACCTGTGGTTCCATCCCCAACCCCAATAGGACAAGAGAGGGGCTGTGTTTACCCAGCCTCTCTAGGTAACTGCAGTTGCATTTGGCTCACACAGACTGAATATATAGCTCTATCCTGGGCCCAAGTAGGAGAGAACGGGAGCTAGGTTTCCTCAGTTTCTCTAAGCAATAGCAGGCACTTTCAGCCTGCACTTACTCGACTGTTGGGTGCTTGTAGATTCACTGCCACCCCCTAATATGGTAGGAGGGTTTGGTGTTTCCTCAGCCTCTCTGGGCAAACTCAGGCACTTTGGCCAGCATTGACTGAACTGTTGTGAGCTTGTTGATTGGCTGCTACCCCCTAATATGATAGAAGGGGTGTTTCCTCAGCATCACCTGGCAATGGCAGGTACTTTCGACTTACAGGGACTGAACTCTTGGGCACCCATGGATCCACCCCCACTACCCAATAGGATAAGAGGGGACAGGTGTTTCCTCAGTCTCTCTGGGAAACCTCAGGCACTTTCTGCCTACATGTACTGAACTGCTGAGCATCAGCAGTTCCATTCCCACCCTGTAAAGGGCAAAAGGGATAGCACTCCCTCATCCTCTCAGGATAACTGCAGGTATATTAAGTCCACTTGGATTAGATTGTTTGGTACTCCAGAGGATCTATCCCCACCCCTGGCAGAGAGAGGGGGTTGTCAGGCTATGTGGGCAACTGTGGTCATTTTGGACCTGCATGGCATAGGCTGCTGCCCACAGCTACTGCTCCATCCATGCCCCAAGCAGGGGAGGAAGGGGTATGAAAATTCATTGGTCTCTCTGGACAACTGTAGAGAGTCTTGGCCTTTACAACATGGATTATTACTCATGGCTGCAGCTCTCTCCCTATTCCTGGCAGAGGAGAAAGGTAGGAGAAGCTTCATTAGTTCCAGGGGCAACATGGGCAGTTTCAGCCTCCACAGCTGTGGCAGTTTGATATTATTTATGAATTCCAAAAAGAACTATAGATTACGTTTATATACTGGTTTATTTCTCTGGGCATGATAACCTTTGATTGTATTAAATTCAAAGGTTTTATGTTTGCTTGATTAAATTAAGATTTGACTATGTCAGTAGGGTGTGAGTCCCTGCCCCCTTTGTGGGTTATATGAATGGACATTCACACAACAGAAGATACACATGGGAAGAGAGAAGTCCCATACATACCAGAGGAGAGAACTTTGTCAGCTTGGATCCTGCACCCCAGGAAGAGAGATGAGCCATTCATCTGAAAGTTTGCAGCTGAGGAGACCAGAGACCTGAGAAACTGAGAAGGTCCGAAAAGAAATAAGCCCTCTAGTCTACAGCAGAGATCAGAAGAAACTGGGCCCATGGAGCCTTAAAAGGAAGAAGGAAGGAGACATCAGGCAGAGATCAGCAACCATCTTGCTTTAACACATGGCAACATACTTTGGTGTGAAAATACCTCTTATGTTACTTTTACATGGACTTTTTAGGGCCATGTAACTATAAGCTTTTACCCCAAATAAATATCTTTTATAAAATCCAACAGAATTCTGGTACTTTGCATCACCACCCCTTTGGCTAACTAATGCATCAGCTTACAGCACCAACTATATCTGCAGCTGTACACAACCAGCAATGGAGAAAAGGCAAGAAATCCCTAAGGAAAGAAACTTTACCCAGAATGAATACACCTAGTAAGCCAGATGCCAAGACACCAACAAAAAATTACAATCCATATCAAGAAACAGTAAGATATGTCCCGGTTAAAGGAACAAGGTGAGCCTCCAGATGACATAAAAGAGTTGAAACAACTAATCATAGATGTTCAAACAAATATCCTTAATAAATTCAATGAGATGGCTAAAGAGATTAAGTATATAAAGAAGATGTTGGGTGAGCACAAAGAATAATTGGAAAGCATACATAGAAAAATAGCAGATCTTATGGGAATGAAAGGCACATTAAATGAAATTAAAAATACACTGGAGGTATATAACAGTAGGTTTGAGGAGGGAGAAGAAAGGAGCAGTGAGCTTGAAGATATGGCCTCCAAAAGTGAACATACAGAAGAATAAATAAAGAAAATAATGGAAAAAAATTGAACAGTCTCAGGGAAATAAATAATGGCCAGAGATGTGAAAACATATGTGTCATAAGAGTCCCAGAAGGTGAAGAGAAGGGAAAAGGGGCAGAAGGTATATCTGAAGAAATAATGGTAGAAAATTTCCCAATGCTATTGAAGGACATATATATCCATGTCCAAAAAGCACAATGTACTCCTATCTGAATAAATCTGAATATACCAACTCTGAAATGCATAATAATCAGAATGTCAAATGCCAAAGACAAAGAGAGAATTTTGAGAGCAGCAAGAGAAAAGTGATGCATAACATAAGGGAAACCCAGTAAGATTAAGTGCCAATTTCACATTAGAAACCATGTAAGCAAGAAGTATTAAGATACTGCAAGAGAAAAACTGCTGGTCAATAATCTTATATCCAGCAAGATTGTCTTTCAAAAATGAGGGCAAGTTTAGAATATTCAGATAATCAGGAACTGAGAGAGTTTATCAAAGAGATCAGCCTTGCAGGAAATACTAAAGGGAGTACTACAGCCTGAAAAGAAAAGACAGGAGAGAGAGGCTTGGAAGAGAGTCTAGAAATAAAGTTTATATTAGTAAAAGTAACTAAAAGTGTCAAAAGAGTGTTCAAAATAAAATGACAGATGAAACCCAAAGGTGAAAAGTGGTGGAAAAAAAACAATTGCCTTTACAGTAATAACATTGAATATTAATAGATTAAAAATCATCTAATCAAAAGACATAGACTGGTGGAATGGATAAGAAAATATGAGCCATCTAAATGCTGTCTGCAAGTGACTCACCTTAGACCCAAGGATACCAATAGATTGAAGGTGAAAGGTTATTAGAGATAAGGAAGGACATTATTTATTAATAAAAGGAGCAATTCTCCAGGAAGAAATAACAGTCATAAATGTATATGCACCTAACTAGGATGACCCAGATACATGAGACAAGCACGGGCAGAACTGAAGGGAGAAATAGATATCTCTACAATGATGGTTGGAGACTTCAATACACCACTCTCAGCATTTCATAGAACATCTGGATAGAGGACTAATAAAGAAACTGAAAGTGTGACTAATATTATAAATGAATTAAACCTAATAGATGTATGCAGAATATTACACCCCAAAACAGCAGGATATACAATCTTTTAAAGTGCTTATGAATCTTTCTCCAGGATAGACAATATATTGGGTCACAAAGCAGATCTCAATGAATTCAACAAGATTGAAATTATACAGAGCATGTTCTCTTATCATAATGGAATAAAGTTGGGAATCAACAAGAGGCAGAAAAAGGAAAAAATTACAAATATATGGAGATTAACAACACACTCTTAAATAATCACTGGGTCAAAAAAGAAATTTAAAGAAAAATCAATATGTTGAGATAAATGAAGATGAGAACTTATGGGTTGTTGAAGGCATTGCTGAGAAGGAAACTTATAGCTTTCAATGTGTACATTTAAAAATAAGAAAGGGCTAAAATCATTGACCTAACTACACAGATGGAGTAACTAGAAAAAGAACAGCAAACTAATCCCAAAGCAAGCAGAAGAAATGAAATAAGAAAGATCAGGGCAGAAATAAATGAGATTGAGTGGAAAAAATAGAATTAACACAATCAAAACTTGGTTCTTCAAGAAGATTAACAAAATAGACAAACCCTTAGCTAGACTGACAAAGAAAAAAAGAGAAGATGCAAATAAATTAAATAAAAAATGAAAATGGAAACATTACTACTGACCTCACAGAAATAAAAGAGATCAGAAGAGGATAATATCGATAACTGCATGCCAACAAACTGGACAATGTAGACAAAATGGAAAAATTTGTAGGAACTTGCAAACAACCTACACTGACCCTAAAAGAAATAGAAGACCTCAACAAAGCAATCACAGGTAAAGAGATTAGAAAAGTGTCATCAATCAGCTACCCCAAATGATAACCCCATGACCAGATGGTTTCACCGGTGAGTTCTATGAAATATTCAAAGAAGATTTAATATTACTCTTCCTCAAGCTCTTTGAAAAAACTGAACACAAATGACACATCCAAACTCATTCTATGCAGCCAATATTAACCTAATACCAAAGCCAGATAAAGATATTATGAAAAAACAAAATTACGGACCCATTTCTCTAATGAATACAGATGCAAAAATCTTCAACAAAAATCTTGCTAATTGAATCTAACAACACATTAAAAAAACTATTCATCATCTCAAGTGGGTTTTATACCAGGAATGCAAGGGTGGTTCAACACAAGAAAATCAATCAGCATAATACACCACATTAATAAATCAAAGAAGAAAAATCATATGATCCTATCAATTGACCAGAAAAAGTATTTGACAAAATGTAACATCTTTTCTTGATAAAAAAATACCTCAAAATAAGGAATTGAAGGAAACTTTCTCAACATAGTAAAGGCCATATATGAAAACCCACAGCTAACATTGTACTCAATGTTGAAAGACTGAAAGCTTTCTTGTTGATCGGGCACAAGACAAGAATTGCCACTGTCACCATCATTGTTCAATATAGTGCTAGAGGTTCTAACTAGAGCAATCAGGCAAGAAAAAAAAAAAGGCATCTAGATTAGAAAGGAAGAAGTAAAACTTTTATTATTCAGAGATGATATGATTCTATATCTAGAAAGTCCCCAAAAATCTGCAACAAAGCTGATAGAGCTAATAAATGATTTCAATACAATGTCAGGATACGAGATCAATATGCAAAAATCAGTGGTATTTCTATACAATTGTAATGTACAATCTGAAGAGGAAGGCAGGAAAAAAATTCCATTTACTATAGCAATTGAAAGAATCAACTATTTAGGAATAAACTTAACCAAGGGTATAAAGCACTTGTATTCAGAAAACAACAATGAATTGTTAAAAGAAATTTAAAAGAGACCTAAATAGTTAGAAGAACATTGCTTTCTCATGGCTTGGAAGACTAATTATCATTAAGATGTCAATTCTACCCAAACTGATATACAGATTCAATGCAATCCCAATAAAAATTCCACCAGCATAAACAAATGGATAACACAATTATCAAATTTATTTGTAAGGATAAGAGGCTCTGAATATCCAGGAACATCATTAAAAGAAAAAGCAAAGTTGGAGGGCTACCACTCCTGGATTTTAAAACATATTACCTAGCTACAGTGGTTAAAAACAGCGTGGTATTGGCATAAAGATAAACACATAGATCAATGGAACCAAACTGATGATTCAGAGATAGATCCCTCACATCTATGGTCAAGTGATATTTTACAAGCTTGTCAAACCCACCTAGCTGGGGCAGAGCTGTTTATTCAAATGGTTCTGGGAAAACTGGATATCCATAGTTAAGAAAAAAAAGAGGACCCCTATCTCATGCCTTATACAAAATTTAACTCAAAATGGATCAATGACCTAATATAAAAGCAAGAACCATAAAACTCCTAGAAGAAAATATAGGAAAACATCTTCAAGACCTGATGGTAGGTGGCGCGTTCTTAAACTTTACAGTAAAAGCACAAGCAATGAAAGAAAACATGGAGGTTAGACCAATGGAGGAGGTATCGGTCGGCCGGGGCACCAGCACTGTGGCTGACCCCAGTGACAATGGTGGTGTTTCACAACAAGGTGGAAATCGAAGACTTCCAATATGATGAGGACTCAGAGACGTATTTCTGCCCCTGCCCATATGAGGATAAGTTCTCCATCACCAAGGAAGATTTGGAGAATGGGGAACACGTGGCAACATGTCCTACCTGCTGTCTCATTATAAGAGCGATTTATGACAAAGATCAGTTTATGTGTGGAGAAACAATCCCAACACCTCACACCAACAAAGAATTGGTTAAATGCTGAAGAAAGACTTAAGAATCTAAACTCAAACAGTTGGGAATGAGCTGAGATGGGAAAACCAAATGCAAAGTCACAGACCTACTCACAAGAACAACCTTTTTGTCATTTGTCATTCTGTTACAGAGTGTGGATTCTTTCTATCAACTGTCATGTTCACCTTCAATTAAAGGAGCAGTGCACAGCATGACATACCAGGATCATGCAAAAAACTTTAAATTGCAAGTGTTCTCAATTTTCCATCCAATTTTTTTAAAAAGATAATTTCAAATCAGTACTTTTTCCCCCTCATCTGTATCATTTTTGTATCTTAAAACTAAATTAATTCAGAATTTGATAACAGAATCATCTACCTCAAAGTGATTAGTATTCCTTGACGAAAAAGGGACTGTGTTTTTACTTGGTTGTTATGATTATTAAAATTAGCCCTTCCTTTGAAATTTGACATCAGCTTTGCTATTCTAAACTTAAGAAAATTAGTTGCCTTGTCAGTCCTACATTTCCAGTTTCCGCACCAGACCAGTCTTCACTTTGTTAGACTGTTTGTGTTCTGTTAAACAGGCTGCTTCTCTCATGCTTCATGCATCGAGTGCTGACTGTGGAATTAAAGAGAAAATACAGTGAAGTCATAATATCTCCAGAGCCAAACAGTTTGTAAGTAAGAAAGAAAAGTAAAAAAGTGAAATGGTCAAAGAATATTGAGTTCCTTTTTAATATTCTGTATATTTCTTGAAAATCAGGACAAGATAAAAAGGCAAGTAGCCAAGGGAAGCAAAATTAATAACAGAATGAGGGGAGCCAAACATGTCAACTTAGTATATGAGATGCTTGAGTGATTTTGCCAGATCATAGCAAACAGCATTTCTATATCTGGGTTTTGTTTGTTTCTTTTTATGAAATGCTAATGAAATTGAAATGCAGGTAGAGTTAATGTTCAGTCTTTATGGCTGGAGTTGATACTTTCAGCTTGATTACCATATTATGTCATCACTTCTAAAAGTTGAAGCCTCTACAGGGTTTGCCAATGGGGACACATCTAATGTGCCATAACCTGCCACCAAACCAGACATGCACTCTTACAGAGAAATGTTGCCCAAAAGAAAAATAAATATGTCAAGACAGGCCATTAGTCTTCCTTTGCACTGGTGCTGAAAAGTAGCACAAAATTAGAATCACTTAAATGGAAATTCAAAATTCCCCTTTATATATGCAACTTTCCTATGTATATATATAAAGTTGAAAAAATGAACTGATGTTCAGCAGGTTGTTTGGGAAATGCTCCTGCAATTAAAGAGTAAAATGGCTTGCTAGAATTTGAATATTCTATTATTGATTGATAAATGTGCTACACGTACTCACTGAGGGTTTAAGTTAAAACAGGTGTGTAGCCTTTTGCCAAGCTGCAACATGGCTATATTCAGCAATTAGGCTGAGACAAAATAAATCACCATGGTACATCACAGAGTATCACATGGCAATTTCTTCACATGCTAAGAAATCTCATTGCATTATAGGACGTTGACACCCTTGAAGTAATCCACAGCTGCTTTGTGAAAGCTGGTCTCAGAACCAGTGACTTTCCAAACGGAGAGCAGGATACTTGATAACTGACATATGTGAACTGCCCCAAATTCAAATGGTGATGGGTTTGTAGATATTGATGCCATGTGAGCATCCTCTGCTGCTGTTGAATTTCAAACAAGAACAGACACCATTGATATAGGTCTATTATGAGCACAGAAGGACAAGAAGAAAAGCTGTCAACATCAGAACATTCCAGGAGAAAAGAAAACTGCACTGACAATCAATGATTTGAGATCACCTACTATAGTGAGAATAATTTTGTTTCCAAACCAGCTGAATCAATAAAATTTGTTTGTGAACCACAAAAGAACCATCAGGATTCAATCCTATGTTAAACAGAAAGCAAACCAGGGTCATTTTAAATATGACTAGTGTTCTGTGTGATGCATGTGCCTTATTTAGCCCCAAAAAACATTTCTGGAGAATTCAAAGAACATACTTGTAGTCCAGGCCCTGCCTCTTAGTAGTTTGTAATCTTTGACATGCCAGTGGATTCCTTATCTGTACAATTAGGTGATTGGATCAAGTTTGGTAGCTTGCAGGACCTGAAATGGCATAAGAAACCTTATAAACTCAAATGACCTAAATCATGAATTACAGAGGAAGAGACTCTATTCTTCAAAAATTTGATGTTACCACACTGTTGGATTTGAAAATTGTAAAGACAGCTGTTTAAATGGTTCAACACACACTTGAATGTACACCTCCAGAGAATGTTCCTTGGAAAGTGCCCAATATTTTTTGGTAACTGTACATATTAATTTATTACTATGATGAACTATCTGTATGCTAAATAAAGTCAGAAAATTTTTTAAAAAAATAAAAGAAAACATGGATAAATGAGACCTCTTCAAATTTAAAACACTTTTGTGATTCAAAGAACTTCACAATGAAAATGGAAAGGCAGCCCACTCAATGGGAGAAACCATTTGGATATCACATTTCTGATAAGTGTTTGGTTTCCATTCTATATAAAGAGATCATACAACCCAACAATAAAAGGGAAAGCAATTCAATTAAACAATGGGCAAAATATTTAACTAGACATTTCTCCAAAGAGGAAATACAAATGGCCAAAAAGGACATGAAAAAAATGCTCCATATCACTAGTTACTAGGAAAATGCAAATTAAAATGACAATGAGATATTACCTGACACACATAGAATGGCCATTATTAAAAAGACAGAAAATATTAAGTGTTGGAGAGGATGTGGAAAAATAGGAACACTCCTTCATTCTTGATAGGATTGTAAAATAGTGCAGCCTCTGTGGAAGATAATATGGCAGTTCCTCAGGAAGTTAAATATAGAACTGCCATATTATCCAGCAATTCCTCCATTAGGAATATATCCAGAAGAACTGAAAACTGTGACATGAACAGACATCTGCACACCTATGTTCATAGCAACGTTATTCACAATTACCAAAAGATGGAAACAACCCAAGTATCCATCAACCAATGAATGGATAAACAAAATGTGGTATATACATATGATGGAATACTATGCTGCAGTAAAAAAAAAATGAAATTGGGACACGTATGATAACATGGATGAATCTTGAAGACATTATGCTAAGTGAAGTAAGCTAGACACAAAAGGACAAATATTGCATTGACTCACTAATATGAACTAAATACAAAGAAAAAATGCATGGAAATAAAGCCTAGAATATAAGTTATTAAGAAATAAGAGGAAGGCTGAGAAGGACTATTGATGCTTAATATATGTAAAAGTTTTAATAAACTTTACTGTAAAAGTGTGGAAATGGATAGAGTTGATGGAAACACATTATATTGAGTAGCAGTTAGTTCATAAATGGGATTGAGATTGAAAATGGTAGTCTAGGGATGTAAATATCAATTGAAAGAAAGCTAGAGAATAATCTAGAGACTGAATAACACAGTGCACACACAGGTGGATGAGAATTGAGGTTTTTGGTAAAGATGGAAGTGTTTCCACTATTACATGGTAGTGGGAATGTGGAGAAGCATGAGAAAAATACAATTGGTGTGACCTATGGACTGTGGTTAACAGGAATGCTGTAATATTCTTGTTTCAATGCCAAAGATGTACTGTGTTGATAATGGGGGACGTTATTGAAAAAGTGTGCCATATGTATGTTATGGACCATGATTGGTGGTAAGAGTCTGATGATATTATCTCATAATTTGTAACAAATATTCACCACATTGTCATGTGTTGGTGAAGGGCTGTTGTATAGGAATTCTACACATGTACATGAATGTTTTGTAAGTTTACAACCTCTGTAAAAAATACATTAAAAAATATAATAGGGTGAGTTGAGGGGAAAATACACCAAATGTAAGATACAGGCTATAGTTAATAATAATATTTTGACAATGCTCTTTCATACTTTGTAACACATGTTTCACAATGCAAGTTGTTGTTGGTGAGGTTATGTATGGTTCCCCTGCAAGATGTTATACATTTTTAATTTGTAAGTTCACAACTTTTACTATATACTTATTGCTTATGTTCATGTATGAATGATATACTTCAATAAAATTTTAAAAAATGGTGGTAATTTAGTTAAAGACTAAGGTGATTCTAAATGCAAAGGAAAAAAGACTAACATTAATGGTATGTTAAAACTTTAATATATGGAAACCAAAAAGGACAAATTACTTTTGTTGAGAAAATTTTTGAATTTCTTTGCTGCACACTCTAATCTGTATGGTATGTTTATTTGAACAGCCTATCTAACGTGGAGCCAAAATAGGAAATAAAATTATGACATTTGTTACAGAACTAATAGAATGCTTATTTACATTATGTTATCAGTGTCCCAGAAGGAGAAGAGAATTGAAAAGAGGCAGTAAGAATATGTGAGGAAATAATGATTGAAAACTTGGTAATTTCACCAAGAAGAAATAACTGTAGTAAATATTTATGCACACCTAAACTGGGTACCTCAAATTCATGAGTCAACACTGGAAAAACTGAAGGGAAAAATAGATATATTTACAATAATAGTTGCATACTTCAATACACCACCCTGAGTATTGGAGAGAACATCTGGACAGAGGATAAATAAAGAAACAGAGAGCTTGGATAATTTCAAAAATAAACTAAACCTAACATTTATAGAGCAATAAACCCCAAAGCAGCAAGATACACATATTTTTCAAGTGCTTATGAATCCTTCTCGAGGATAGACCACATGTTGGAACACAAAACAGTTCTCAATAAATTTTAAAAGATTGAAATGATACAGAATACTTTCTCTGATCATAATGGAATGAAGCTGGAAATAAAAAACTGACAGAAAAATGGAAAATTCACAAATATATGGAGATAAACAACACACTTAAATAATCAGTGCGTAAAAGAAGAAACTGCAAAAGAAACCAGTAATATGTCAAGAAAAGGTAAAATGAGTACACAAAATAGCAAAATCTATGGAATACAGCAAAGGCAGTACTGAGAGGGAGATTTATAGTCCTCAATTCTTACATTTAAAAAGAAGAGCCAAAATTGGAGACATAACTACATACCTGAATACACTAGAAAAAGAACAACAAATAAATCAAGTTGAAGGAAAAAAAAAAAAGATCAGAGCAGAAATAAATGAAATTGAGAACAAAAATAACAATAGAATCAACAAAACCAAAATTCGTTTCATTGAAAAGATCAACAAAATTGACACACCCTCAGGTAGACTAACAAAGAAAATAAGAGAGAAGATGCAATAAATAAACTGAAAAATATAAGGGGAATATTATTACTGATCCCACAGAAATAAGAGAGATCATGAGGATATTATGATCAACTGTATGTTGATTAACTAGACAACGTAGATGAAATGGACAAATTACTAGAAATAGACTATGGCAGCTTGAGATTACTTATTAATTCCAAAAAGAGAGATTATGTTTGTAAACTGGTCTGTTCCTCTGGACATGATACCCTTTGATTGTATTAGATTCAGCTGAGACGCCTTTTATTATATTATGTTACCATTAGGGCTTTGATTAGACCATGTCATTAGGGAAATTCAGTTTGATCCCCACCCCCTTTGTGGACACTCAATCAAGGAAGAACACAGAAGTAGATGTTAAGGTTAGGGCTTTGATTTGACTACATCATTAGGGCTACTCAGTCTGAGTCTCCACCTCCTTTGTGGGCTATATAAACAGACTATCAAGGAGAACACAGAAGTAGATACACAGAGAAGATTCACAGAGGAAGAGAGAGAATTTCAAAGACATGGCAGAAGCCCCAGGAACAGAGATGGACCATTTGTATGGTAGTTTATATCTGACCTCATAAAGAGAACAGATCTGCCTAGCCTGGAAAAAATGAGCCCTAGAAAGAGAGATGAGCCCTATGCTCTACAGCTGAGATGGAAGATGCTGGACCCATGGACCCATGGAGTCTTAAGAGAGAAGAGAAAGGATGAACCCTCACAGATATTGCCTGCCATGTTGCTTCAACACATGGCAACGGAGTTTGGCAAAGAAGTAACCTTGAGTTTGAGTCCTTATGGCCTTGTAACTGGAAGCTTTTACCCCAAATAAGTATCCTTTATAGAAGCCAACAGATTGCTGGTACTTTGCATCAGCACCCATTTGGCTGACTAATACACCCACCAACAACCTACACTGACCCCAGAAGAAATAGAAGACTTCAACAAACCAATCACAAGTAAAGAGATTAAAACAGTCATCAAAAACCTTTGAAAAATGAAAATCCCAGGATTAGATGGCTATGCAGGTCCATTCTACCAATCATTCACAGATTATCTAATGCCAATCTTGCTCAAGCTCTTCCAAAAATTTGAAAAGGAAGGAATGACACCGATTCATTCTGTGAAGCTAACATCACTCAAATACCAACGCCATCTAAAGACACTACAAACAAAGAAAACTGCAGATCACTTTCTCTAATGAATATAAATACAAAAATCTCAAGAAAATAACTTGCAAACTGAATCCAAAATTACATTAAAAGAAATATACACCATGACCAAGTGAGTACTTTAATGGTATAGGGCAAGCTAGATAAGTTGCATTCAGGCACTCAAACACATTTCAGTTAATACCTAAGAATGATTTTACATCATTATCTCAAGGCTGGTAAACAGAAGTTTATTGGCATTTACTTTGCAATTATGTAAAAGACATGCCCAATGTCAATAATTCTAGGTAACAATTCATTGAAGGGTATAGCTAGCACTGGAAAACAAATGAAATTTTGAAAAGCATAAGGATGGGAATAGACACTTGTGAAAGAGTACTTTGACAAATATGGGGATTAATAAAGGAGTGTGTCTGGTCTGCTGAAACTGGGATCAATATCTGAAAATTAGTTGCATTTCTTTACTCTTGAGACAAATATTTAGAATGTAATTTTTAAAGGATAAATTTTTTAATATACAACTTCCCACAGGAAAATTTACATAATGAATATATATTAGTCAGCTAAAGGGGTGCTGAGGCAAAATACCAGAAATCTGTTGAATTTTTAAAAGGGTATTTATTTGGGATAGAAGCCCACAGTTACCAGGCCATAAAACATAAATTACTTCCCTCACCAAAGTCTGTTGCCAGATGCCAGTCTGGCGCAAGATGGCTGCCAACATCTACAAAGGTTCAGGCTTCCTGGGTTCCTCTCTTCCCAGGGCTAATTTCTCTCCAGGCTCAGCTTCTCTGCTCTCTCCACAAGGCCAGCTGAAGACTATCAGGCAAATGGCTCATCTCTCTTCCCAGGGCCTCTGTTGTGTCCAATTGAACCTTTCTATCATTCCTCACGTATCTGCTTCTCTATGTGTTTACTTCCCAGGTTCCAGGATCAAAACTCCAAACTCCCTTCTCTGCGGTGCATTTTCTCTATGAGCCTTGGTGGGCAGGGACTCAACATCCTACTAACGTGGCCCAATCAAATCCTTAATCATAATTTAATCAAGTAAAAGTGAAACCTCTTAATCAAATATAATCTAATATGCCCAGAGGAAAAGACCAGTTTACAAACATAATCTAAGATCTATTTTTGGAATTCATAAATAATATCAAAGTGCTACAGATACTAAAAACTTTTGTGGGGAAAAAACTAAAAATATCAACACAAGATATTAAAGAAAAACTTAAATAATTAAAGCGATACCATGTTTTTGAGAAATACTCAGTAATTTCATGATTTATTATTTTTAAAAATTGATCTGTAAATGCAACATGAGTCCAAACAGAATTTTAAAATTTTTCTAAATGAAAGTGACAAGGTGATTGTATATTTGGGGATGTGGAATAACTCAGAACGTAAAGAACCATGCCATTCCTGAAGAAATGTATATTAAGATCACTGCACAAAGGAAATTTTATCAATGAATAATATTTATAATTAGTGGATAGAACAAGATAGAGTATCTAGAAATAGATATATATATATATCAATGAAAAATAAAATTTATTATAAGGATATCATGGAAGATAAATAGGGTATATTTTCCTTTAAAGTATATATTAATATCTATTTCGCTTTTCTATATTTTCCATTAATAATAACAGTGGGGAAACATGCTTTCTACATTTTTAAAATAAGAAAGATCTCTACCTTATAAAATAAACATGTCTCAATTCTACTAGGTAAAGAAAAATGTTAAGTCTCATTATTACAAGTTTTAACAAGGATATGGATCCTGAGATGGTATGCAATGCTGTTGAGAGTCTAAAGAGAAACAAATAATTTAGAGAACAGTTTGTTATATTTTAAAGCTGAACATATGTGTACCCTACATCCAATCAATTCCACATCTAGGGATGGCCCTAAACAAACTCTTGGATATGTGTACCAAAAAATGTGCATAGTCATATGCACAATGGCATAGCAGCCATTTATCCCAATAGAAGGTAATAGAAAATTTAATTATGGCACATTCATGAAGTAGAATTCTATAAAATACTGAAAATAAAGGATGCAGGACCATGCATTAACATGGAAGATAAAGAGAAACACTAGAAATATATGAAGACAAATTGTATGACATCACGTTTATAATGTTCAAACATAAAGCAATTGATGTGTAAAAGATATAGTTTCAGGAATACAGATGATTTATTTTTTAAAAACTGAGAGGGAGTAGTGTCTCAGAAAACTTGCTATATGTGAAGCAGATTTTCTATGAGAAGATCTTCACCCTGTCTTGTTTCCTGTAGCTCCTGCCAGCTTTCTCAGGCTAGTTTTCCAGCTTACTTGTCAATTCTAGGAGCTATCCAATATCCTTTCAGAAAATTAATTGTCTTAAAGTCAGCAAAGTTCTTCTTTTTTTTTGCTTTGTATTTTTTTTTTTCTCTTTACAGCCAACATTCCTATTTATAAAACATAATGTTACCTTTACAGGTAAGGATAATCCTTTTATTTTAATAATGCATATATTACTTGTGGAAAGGAAAATTGCCTTTACAATCAGATATTTAAAAAGTACAAATAGGAAATTGCTTAAATTTGGGGAGGGGGGAGGCAGAGGGTAAATTACAGTTTCCTTAAAGGAAAAAGGGAAAAAAGAAAAATGACTGTGGCTCCTCCTCTCACTCTGCAATTTTTCCAGCTCTTTATTCTATAATTTTCCAGCTCTTAGTTCCTCACACACATTGTTATTTTGATTAAAGAAAGAGGTTTTGTTTTCTTTCTATATACACTGATTTTCTACTTTCTGGAAAAGTACCCCTGGTAGCTACAAAATAAATGTCAATTTCCCCGCCATATATTGGATAGAGGCCAGTTGTTGCAGTAAAGTTTGCATCCCGTATTTATCCATTCTCTATTGTCTCCACAAAGAATTTTAAGTTATAGACTGTGCCAGTGTCAATATCTAAAGAAAGTTAGTCTAGAGCTGCATTTTAAAGTATTAAGAAATACTGCTGCAAATATTGCTGTAATTGCTACCAAAAGCTAACATTCATTATATGAACAATCCATTCAACAAGGTGCTGAGTACTTAATGTGTTGAATCATTAAATCCTTAAAAGAATCTTATGAGATGAGGAGTTATTTTTCACAATTTAAAAATTAAAAAAAAAATTTAATAAGTAACTCAAGCTTTCCCAGGTATGAAATGGCAAAACTAACACTAAACTCAGGTTGCCTGAGCCATAAACTATTACATCTACATTTTATCATTCAATTGATCTTTCCCTCCATTCTTTGAGATGATTGAAAACAATTATGGTGCTTGGGACTCATCTCGAGAGTACTAAGCTTATACCTTAACATCCCTCATATAACTAAATGCTGTAAAGTTCCTTTAAATCTGTGAATAGATAGTGGGAACTGATACAAATCTCAGAACTTGAATAAGAAATCATGTTTTCACTATTGGTTGGGGAAATTAAAGGTGTTTTCTTCTTCTTCTTTTTTTTTTTTTTTTTTGGTAATGAAAGATCTTCCAACAATGGTTACATATGTTCTAATTGGTTTCATCACAGTCAATTGTGTACCCTCACTTCATCTTTTTCATTTAAAAGAAACCCGTCTCATTGGAAAAGAAGGATTTTGAATTGCCATTTCAAAATCCTCCGAGACTGGGGTTTATCATGGGGTAATGTCCCACTAGTAACAAACTAGAAGATAAATATGCATCTTTTATAAGACCTACTTCTAAAACCTGGAGGGAAAAGCTGTTAACATCTTGAACAAAATATATATTATAATTCATAATTCTACATGGTACTAAGGTAGGTGACCAATTTCTTAAAGTTTCAACAAACTCTTGTGAATGTAGCAATGATAATAGATTGTCCTTAGATTAAAAGTATCTTTGCTGAACCTGTGGGTTGAACCTGCGTTGAACTTCAGTCTTTGTGTATATTAGTGAGTGAGAGGAGAGGGTAAGCATGGTGGTAGCATAGAGTTGAGTTGACCTTATCCATGGCATTTTCAAAAGAGTGCTCACCAATTTTTGTGCACCTTATAGCACTAAGAGGCAAGCCGACTATGCCTATTTTAGAATTTGGGGGAATCCAATGGTCTAATTAATTCCATGTGTCAGGAAACAGAATTTCAGAATCTATGCGCATATAGCACCTACTTACCCACAGTGTGGTTGATTTATTTCTGTTTGTTCTTATAAATATCAGCTCAGAGAACTTAGGCTTTTAAAGCCAGATATTGAATTATTTGAAAAAATAATGTGGTTAACAATAATAGATATTAGATAATGTAAACACTTTGATGCATCTAAGATATAATAAACCCTCTAAAATATGCTATGATAACTTAGTTAATACTGATTTCAACCTTATGATATATCACTACACTATTTAAACAGAAAAAAAAAATGGAGCATGGAGAAGTTCAATGACTTGTAAAAGATTAGATGTCAGGCCTGATGTTAAACTCAGGTGTACCTAATTCTAATTTCTGTATGCTTGACCACAACAGCACACCACCACTTGATAAGAAGAGAGATTGAATTGAGTGTAGTTAGCATGGATTTTTCTCTCTTCTACGTATCTTCTTCCCAGTGTGAAAAAAAAAATCCATTCATTGGAACCTATTAAAAATAGCAGCTTTGTTAAGTGAGATTTCCATGTGAACCAGGGAAGACAAAACTTGTTTCAGGAGATTGCTCTGAACTCAGAGCAGCCTGAGATGAATCAAATATAAATGAAATTGTTCTCTTATTCAACATTTGACCACTGAACCCCATAAACAGTTTTCAAGAAACATGGGGATTTAAGGAAGAAAAACAGGCTTTGATCTAAAGAAATTTTTAAGTGGTTTATGAATATAAGATTTACATTAGTTAAAATGATTAATGGACATATCACTGATTGATCTTGTGAATGTGACTTAGCCACCTTGTCTGAAAAATAAGGTTGCAGATAAGATAATTGCTGAGGTTCCTTTCTGCATTAATATGGACAATTAAATAACCTGTCATACCATCTTGAAAAAAGTAGAAAATATTTCAATGTCATAGGCACTACAGTATTTTGATTAATAAGTGGGAACAAGAGTCTGTCTATGTGAAATTGGGTACCTTAATTGGGTACCTTAATTATGTTCTCTGTGCTCTAGTTTTCTCATCTGTCAAAACAGAAATAACTATATTTACTTTATAGAATAATTATGAGAGTAAACAAAATGTTTTATATTAAGTGCTTGGCAAATATCTTGATACATTTTCCATTATTTTTAGATGTTATTTATTTTATTCATCATCATCATCATCATCAAGATAACTAGTATTTTATCACAGTATACCAAAGTTGTACTTGATTTAAAAACCCAAACGAAAACTAGTCAAGGAAAGGAAAAGTTAGAATTTGGCTTTTTTATTATATTGTTGTGATGGTGGTGTTGGTGGTAAAAATAGTAGTGGTGGTAGTGGTGGTGATTTTTTATTTCTGTTTGGTGAAATTTTGTCAAGTTGTTAATTTTATTATGTTCATGTTTTTGTTGTTTTCAGTGAGGAAATAAAACATGTTTTGGTAAACATTTCTGATTTTAGTAATTTATATAAATAATCTCTAAATAAATATAGAAGCTTGCTAAACAAATACAAAAGCTCCAATTATGGAGGTTTAGAAAAGGACAGCCTTGCATAATTAACAAAGTAGGTACCATTTCCAACTTTTTGAATGAGGACATGATGACATAAAGATGAAATGATCTGGAGTAGTAAGCAGAATTAGACCAGAAACCTCAGACTCTTATTTACCTTCTTCCTATTCTTCCAAGCCATGGCCTCTCTTGTGCTAATGATACCAAATACAAGCCAGCTAAGCAGGCAAATGTGATGAACTGGAGATCCCAGTTTAGAGTGTTTCTTTATAACAAAAATGATGATGCTGATAGTATCTCACTAGATGTACTCCTTGGGAGTCAATAACAAATAATCTTGTAAATTTGGAGTATTTGGAGTACTTAATTTATTCTTTAATGTTAAATCTTTAGTTACAGGTTTGATGAAAATGACTAAAAGGAAACCTTTTTCATACTGGTTTAGACAACTATCTGAATATTTCAAGCTATTTGATGAATCACATTTCTTATAAAGTGCAGTTAACACTTTATTTAACAGATATTTACTCATTTAATCCTCTCACCATCACAGAGTTGTTAAATAACTTTACAAATGTCACACAACCAGTAAGTCACAAAGTCAAAATTTGAACCCAATCATCTCTTGCAAAACTACCACACTTTTAATTCTCAAGTTAAGCTACCTTCCCAAATCACAGATTTTTCTACTGTACAATTATTTTGTTTATATGAGGGAATTTTTCCCCCAATTTTTCTGAACTCTATTTTCCTTTACATGAAAGGATATGGCATTAAGTTTGGAAAAATGGAGATTTCCCTCCAAAGATTCTGACAATTCTTGTAATTTTACCATGTCTCTTCAACTGAGCTTCATTCATCCCCTTTCAAATTGAAAGGAACAAATATCATTTCCTAATGCATACAACTTCTAAAGAGTTACTAATTACCTCCTTTAAAGAAAGATACAAAACAACCAAAAATGAAACTTCAGAAAATGCCATATCTATCTATATAGATTGATAGATAGATAGATGTAATATATATGTATGTGTTAACTTTCTATTTGCTTTCTAAGAAGGGAGAATAAAGAGTTCCTGGTTATTCCACCAGCCAAGCTAAATCACATTTTCTAATACCATCTATCTTGGATGGGAAAAGCAAGAAAACCAAGAAGATGCTGGAGAGTAATTATACTGTGCCATTTGAGTTTATATTTATTGAATTCACAGAGTATCTACCTTTCAGAGCCACACTATTCCTGGTATTTATCATGATATACACATTAACTGTGGTGGGAAATACAGGCTTAATGATCTTAGTCAGTACCAATTCAAGCCATCAAATCCCCATGTATTATTTTCTTAGCAAACTCTTTTTTCTTGGTCATCAGCTATTCTACAGCAATCACTCTTAAAATGCTTGTGTATTTCTTAGCATCCAAGAAGAGTATCTCTTTCTCTGGCTGTGTGTTGCTGGTCTCCCGAGCTGAGGGTATGGCTAGCTCAGCTGCAGCCCAGGGGGGCGACACAGGCAAAATATAAGCCGTTCGGCGTGCACTCCGAAAACGGCAAGGGTGAGGAGGTTCTCAGGGAGCGGCGTCGGGTTGGGGGCTCCCTGGTCTCCACGGCTCGGGTGTGGGGGGTATCTGGTAATGACCGCGTGTGGAAGAAAGACTCAAGTCCTCTGAGTGCGGGGGAAGAAAAAGAAGAGAGAGAGCGAGAGAGAGCTTTATTGGGGAAGTGCAACGTATATATACATTGTAGGAAACGGGGCGGTCCTCTAGCCAGGGGTGGAAGATTGCTATAGGGTGGCTCGGTGTTGTTAGGGCAGGAGGGCAGAATTGGGAACGGTAGGGGGTGAAGCAAGGTTGTCCAAATAAGGCAATAACTGGGGCGAGAGCTCTGATTGGTGAGAAGGAACAAGGAAGTGGGAGAGAGGGAAAGGGGGAACGGGGGAGGGGGTTATGCCGTGCAGGTGAGGCTAAGGCAAGGCTTGCGGCTTGCAGATGTGGCAAGGCCTGTGGCTTGCAGATACTGCATCTCCACCCTTTTTTCTTTTTTTTAGGCCAACAGATAGGGAGCTGGGCCTGTCTTAGGTCATAGCCGGCTGAGGCACCTGTAGCTCTTACCCGTCTTTGGGCTGACCCAGCATCATTAGGAGGCAGCGAAGCAAGGGACTGTGTCTGTCTTAGGTCGGAACCGTGCTGTATAAAGACCGGATCTTACCCGTCTTCAGAGACTCTAGCAGCAATGATTGAGCCAGGGCCCTTTGGCAACAATCGGCTAGGTTCCTGTCTTAGGTTGTCCAGTCTTAGTTAGAAGTTACGAGGTTCAGTTGCCCGTCATTGAACAACAGTCCTGCAAGTCTCACAGTGGCTGGCGCCCTGTCTTAGGTTGGCTAATATGTGCCTGGCTAAGTTGCCCGTCATTGGCTCACCAGTTCAGCACTATCTTGGCCAAGTTGTGTTGGGTGGAGAAGCGTGGCCTGCATAGGGAAGGGAAAGGGCAGGGTAGGGGGTTAGAGGGGTGAAAGGTCGGTTTGGGTGGGGCGGACGAAGGACTGGTTGTTGTTGGAGAGGTGCAGATAGTCGACCTCACGGGTTTGGACTCGCTGGTAGCGGACAGTCATTGGCTTGTCGAAGAGAGAGTTGCGGATCGCCTGTAAAAGTTTTTTAAAGAGGGTAGGGCCTAGAGAGAGGAGGAGCAGAATGAATATTAAAGGGCCAAGGAAGGGGAGGAGGTAAGGGAGGAGTTTGCCAAATCCCCAGGAGGTCCAGGTGTTGTTGTTAAGGGCTTCATACTCCTTTTTACGCTTAGCCAGGCCTTCCCTCAGCTGGGCCATGTTGTCCTTTATGAGGCCGGAGTGGTTGGCATAGAAACAACACTCTTCCCCTAGCGCGGCACACAGCCCCCCCCTGTTTTGGGAAGAGGAGGTCGAGTCCTCTACGATTTTGGAGGACCACTTCCGACAGAGAGTTTAAGGATTTTTCTAAATGAGAGATAGAAGTTTCTATACGGGCTATATCTTCATCTACAGCCATACGCAAGGAGGAAAGAGCGGTCTGTTGTGTGCCGAGGGCAGCAGGGGTAAGAGCTACAGGTGCCTCAGCCGGCTATGACCTAAGACAGGCCCAGCTCCCTATCTGTTGGCCTAAAAAAAAAGAAAAAAGGGTGGAGATGCAGTATCTGCAAGCCACAGGCCTTGCCACATCTGCAAGCCGCAAGCCTTGCCTTAGCCTCGCCTGCACGGCATAACCCCCTCCCCCCGTTCCCCCTTTCCCTCTCTCCCACTTCCTTGTTCCTTCTCACCAATCAGAGCTCTCGCCCCAGTTATTGCCTTATTTGGACAACCTTGCTTCACCCCCTACCGTTCCCAATTCTGCCCTCCTGCCCTAGCAACACCGAGCCACCCTATAGCAATCTTCCACCCCTGGCTAGAGGACCGCCCCGTTTCCTACAATGTATATATACGTTGCACTTCCCCAATAAAGCTCTCTCTCTCGCTTTTTTTCTTTTTCTTCCCCCGCACTCAGAGGACTCGAGTCTTTTATTCACGCGCGGTCCTTACCAGATACCCCCCACACCCGAGCCATGGAGACCAGGGAACCCCCAACCCGACGCCGCTCCCTGAGAACCTCCTCACCCTCGCCGTTTTCGGAGTGCACGCCGAACAGCTTATATTTTGCCTGTGTCGCCCCCCGGGCTGCAGCTGAGCTAGCCATACCCTCAGCCTGGGAGACCAGCGACAGCTGTGCAATTCAAATGTTTTTCTTTGCTTGTTTTGCCAATTCTGAATGCCTTATCCTGGCAGCAATGACATATGACTACTATGCAGCCATCTGTAACCCACTGCTATATTCTACACTTATGTCTAAGTGAGTCTGTATCTGCTTCATTGTGTTGGCATAGTTCAGTGGATGTCTGACTTCACTGGTGCATGTCTGCTTCATAGTCAGGCTGCCATTTTGTGAATCCAATCTTGTCAATCATTTTTTCTGTGATATCCCACCTCTCCTGGCTTTATTATGTGCAGATGCCCATATCAATGAGCTTCTGCTCCTTGTTTTCTGTGGCTTCATCCAGAGCAGCACTTTCATAGTCATATTTATCTCTTACTTCTGCATCTTCCTCACTGTTTTGAGCATCAAGTCACCAGGAGGCAGAAGTAAAACATTCTCCACCTGTGCTTACCATCTCATAGCAGACACCTTATTTTATGGGACCCTCCTGTTTATGTACTTAATTCCTATGACTAGTTATTCTCTAGACACTGATAAGGTGGTTGCAGTGTTTTATACAGTTGCCTTTCCCATGTTTAACCCAATAATCTACAGCTTCAGAAACAAGGATGTGAAAAATGCACTGAAAAACGATTAGAAAGAAACTGGACCATTTGAGTGAATTAGAATTTAAATCATTTCAAACATACAAGGCCTTTCAATCTCATCATGTACAACTACCTTAAACATACCTCATGCTTCAACTATTTTAAGTTTACCATTATTTGCCAGAAGTAAAGAGACCTTTTCATCATCAAAGTCAAAATGCTGTATCCCCATTTTCCAGAAAAAGTCTATCCCAAATTCTTCTCTGTAAATATACCTGAATTACAAAATGAAAATATAATTGCTCATCAATTAGTGTTCCTGAAATACATTGGACTCATTATATTCTTTATCATGTTTCATGGAAGGTATGTATTGATTTGTCTGTTAACCCACGTACATTAGAACAATATTGGCAGCATGGGATATATATTATTGGTTTATTTTCCAACGCCTTTAAAAAATATGGTACATGGCATGTTCTCATTAAAGTGCATTCAACAGTTGGAAGAATGGATGGATGGGTCAATGTATGTATGGATGGGTAGATCTAGCCCTCTGAATTTGTGTTCTGCACTTACAGAACATTTGTCTTCAGGGAAGGTTGATATTACCTATGGTGGGTAGTGGTGGTAGTGGTGGGAGGGTGGGATTCATTGACTTTCAGGAAATCAGAGACAAGGCACATAGCATAATATTAGGTTAGAGTGAAATTCTACCACATTATCTGTCTTTGCGGTAGATTAATTTGCTGGAAAAGATCCAGACTTCTCCACTCACAAAGGGTATTTGTGAAAATCAAATAAGATTGTGAAGATCATCAAGATTATAAACTCTAGAAATTGCTATTTCTAGATATATGATACTTACATTTTCTTTGAGTTCTATATTCAAGAAGAGGTAAAAAATTGCTTTGATAATTTTATTCTGTAAACTGACAATGCAAACCAATTGAACTAATTTCTACAATTCTGTTTGATCATGAAATTATCTGATGTTCTCCGAGGTTGATTTTGATTCTACAGTCTTTGTTTACTTTTTATTCTGTCTTGAGAGTTGAAGCATTAACTTTTTTTTTAACCTCTGAATGTATAATATTGTGCATTTTGCAGTAACTATGAAAATATAAATGACTTGATCAGTTATACTAAATATACTCCCATTGTTAATTTTATTTTTTATTTTTTCTTTTTACTTATTTTTTTGTTATCCCATTGTTAATTTAACATGAAAATTTAGCCAAATAAATTTAGTATGAAAATGAAATATCATATATTTGAATGCCTTAGTTTCCCATTGAAATGGAGACAATAAGGTACTGCCTAGAAAAAAAAAAAAAAGGCTGTTTTGAAGACTAATTGAACTAATGTATGTAAAGCTACTAGTGTATGTATAACTTGAGGATTAAGCAAACTAAAATGTGTAAATTTTCTAGAAAATATGTAAAACTTTTAGAACAGTTCCTGGCACATAGTAATAGCATATAATTGTTGACTATTTTACCACTATTATAGTATTATTTGTTTTTAAGAAAATATTCAAGGTTTAATTCCCTAAAATAAAATATATATTTTCTGAAGCAATCCAAATATTCTGGGTTGTTGCAAGAGCTGAAAATTCAGCATAGTCACTCTTTGTCATATTAAATTATTCACCCTTCTAAGAAAACCTTGTCAGAGTATGGGTAAGTTGAAAAATGTTATTTATTTGTTCTTTTTCTCAGTAGTTCTTGAAATTTATATGGTATATTGAACTGTTCCTGCAATTTTAGTGTTCTCTCCTGTTAAAAAAATTATCTCTTTGGTTATTCATTCATAGGGTTAAGGGTCATCAAATTATAAGAAGCAGTTCAACAGCTTCTTTAACAGGGAGCTATCAAATTTAAAGCTTATATTTCAATTTCTGAAATAAGTTAGCTTAAGCTAATTAAAGTCTAATGGATTTGTAAACTATTAAAATTGTTAAGAGTTACTCTATCCCTGGGTTTCTCAAAAGTAGAACTGTTCACATTTTGGGCCAGGTAATCCTTCATTGGGGGCTATTCTGTGCATTAAAGGTGACAAATAAAATCCATTAGCCCATGCTAAGCCCCATGTCAGTAAAACCAAAAACCTAAGCTAGTTTTTATTTCCTGTAAATGCCTAGCTTACTCAGAATACCACATTTAAATAAAGCAGATTGGTTATCAGCAGCTAACATTTGCATTCTTAAGCAACTAAATGCTCATTACTTCTTAAGACTCCTTAAGAAAATGGAAACCTAACATCATCCAGTCATACCATTTTCTCAATTGTTTCCTACATTTGCCCTATATGATCTTCTCCTTTTCACCCCCTTGATGGTATTTCCTTCTGAATGGGATGCTGCCTGATAAATTGCTCAAATAAGTTGCAAGATCCTAAACTGCATTAAAATCTCTTCTTTAATCACAGGATGTTTAGCAGCATCTCATGCCTCTACTCATTAGATGACAGTAGCATGCCATCTATTTTGTCACAACAAAAGGTGTATTCATATATTGCTAAATGCCCACTGGGGGGGACAAAGTTATCCCTGGTTGAGAACTCCTGATTTAGCCCAAATCTTTTTCTTTGTCCTTAAGGCAAATTAAACCCATAACAGTTAAGCTGGTACCTTAAAATTTGTCAGAATAATAATTTGGTAAGAAAATCTCAGATGTGATCTTATTTATTTTGTTCTATGTTATTTACCTATTTGTTATACATGTTTATGTGTAAACAAATAAAATTAACCCATAATAAAATAAACACAAAATATTAAAGGCCAAATTATATGCTTTATGAAATCAGGCACAGTTGAGAAGAAATGAGAAAAGAGCAGGATACATTTAATGAGGTTTATTTTTCTGCTTCTGTCTAAGATGAGAAAGAACGCTGCCTGAGAAATAATATTACATTTCAATTATAAGAAAGTAATACAATATTCAAACTTAAAATCCAAAAGCAATAGTGTTCTTTCTGAAATAATATCTGTATTTTAATGAACAACTCAAATTGAGGTAAGAAATAATGTTTATGTGACAATTCTACATCTTTATTGCCCTTACATTGAATATTAGAGATGAAGGTAAATGATTATTATGTCATGAGGTAGAAAAGGACAATTTTTCTAGTGACATCAGAGAAAAAAATTTATAGGTCATATAAAGTAAATCTATATCTTCATAGGAATACATCCATAATTTTTTTTAGAGCTAAAGTAAAATATCTTCTTGAAACACTGTCATTAGATAGTCATTTGCCATATTGAGAGCATAAAGATAAAGATTGGGATTGAGTAATGATTGACAATCCATACTTTTTCTTACTCAGCCACAGACACTGTTAGGTATGCTATAATTTATTACTAACATGTTATTAGTTCCACTTAAGTATGCTTATGGACCATTGCCTTGTTATACAGATATGGTCATCATAGTGTACCATGAGGATTTTACCTTAGGTAACAACATGTCTTTTTTACACTATGTGAGAAGATAAAAGATTTTATGTTTCATAAAATCACCATTTTTGTTTCATATTTCCTTCTTGAACAAACTAAAGATAAATGACCTGACAACACTCCCCAATATATCCACCCGGTCACACACACACACACACACACACACACACAGAGTCTTTTGGAAGAATGTTTTTGAAGGAAAATTCACAGAAATCAAAGCAATATCGGGTTTGTTATTCTACTAGCACGTCCCTTTTTTCTCATTTGATCATTTCCCTTCATTTTTAAATTTTATTTTTTTTAAAAGAAGCTTTAGATTACATAAATGTTACATTGAAAATATAGTAGTATTCCCATACACGATATCCCCTCCTCGACACACACGCTTTTCCCCATTAACCACATCTTTCATTAGTGTGGTACATTTGTTTCAATTGATGAATACATATTGAAGAATTACTACTAACAATGGTCTATGGTTGACATTATCATTTACACTTTGCACTGCACAATTTTATAGGTTTTGAAAAAATGTATAATTCCTTGTATCTGTCACTCTGATGTCATGAAGAACAGTTCCAATATCCCCAAAATGTCGCTTTAATACCTATTCTTCCTTCTTTCTCCTCAGAACCTATAGTGACCACTGCCTTTATATCAATGTTGCAGGTTCTTCCATTGCTACAATAATAATGTCTACTTTAGTCCATAGTTGCATTCCTCCCTAGCTCACCCCACTTTAATGTTATGCAAATAATCTGGCCATATCACCTAAAATTATTGAGAAGCAAGCTTTGTGCCTTTTAATGTGTATTATTAGGAAAGCAAAATTCTTCATTTAATGTTGTCAGTTGATGTACCCAGTAGCCAAATGTGGTGACCAAACTCTGCATTCTAATCCTTTTCTGCCACCTCAAAATTCTTCAGTTTGGAAAGCATAATGGCTTCTTCTCTCATTTTATCTGGAGTCTGTAAAAACAAGCTTTGTACCCTAGACCATGCAAGGGAATAGAATACTGACATTGCTACCAAGGAGCAACACTCCACCTCTTGACTGAGGTATGGCTTGTGCCCAAGCATTGCAGTGACACCTGTACCAAGTGCCAGAACCTGTGATCTAAACTGCCACATTAGCATTGTTCAAGTTATCAATTTTTAATGTTACAGAATTTAGTGCTAACAACAACCAAAATTATTTATTTTGCAATTTACAATTAAAGCTATGATTTTTTCAGGGCTTGGGGAGGATGACTTCTCACTGCTCCAACATATCCTAGGTCTCATTTGGAATCACTTGAGCACCTGGGGCTGGAATAGCTAGAGTTTGATTGGGCATCTCTTTTTCATGCAGTCTTACGGTGTCTCCTTTTGGTCTCTTCAAATGTTCTTTTCAACAAGGTAGCCTCAAGGTAGTCCAAGGTAAGTGTTCCACAAGACCAAGCATCCTATGACTTAGACTTAGAAGTATCAGAATGTCACTCTCACTGACTTCTATGGATAGAATAAATCACTCAGATTAACACCGATTCAAGGGGAGGAGAAGAACCTGCCTCTCGAGGAGGAGCTTCAGTGAATTTACAGCCATCTTTAATCTGTCACATCGTTCAATCATGATTAATTTTCTTAAACACTCAGTTCTATCAAGTCAAAAATTATGTAAATAAAGTCTTGGGGCCCCTCAGAGCAAAACAAACTAACTAAAAACACAAATCTGTACTGTACTTCTTTGAGCTTCTTATTGAATTTCCTTTTGATATTATTTGAAATTTGAAATCCTCAATAGACTGTGTGTATGCACCAGGTCAAATTCCATGTGGCAGGCTGCAAGCTGTGAAACCCAATGAAGGTTTTTAATGAATTCCTCAAAAGAAGCTGGATGGCTGAAGTAGAGATGGAGATTTTCTCTTCTGACTGCTGGAATCATCACTTCTTTTTGATAAGATATCTCTTTTTGTTGAAGGCAATTTTCTCAGTTGATGATAGATGTAATCAGCCATAAATGCAATCAACTTTCTGATGATTTAAGTTGTAGTACATGAATTTGGCATGACTTGGAAGCAGAGGGGATTCATGGAATCTGCAGGGACTCCCATAAAAAAATGGCCTCCTTAATAAATTATCTCCTTGAGGCTCTAAAATACCTAAGAGAAAAGCAAATATAAAAACAGAAGTTTACTAAAGAAGATACACTGAGGAACATAAAGGAAATACTTTGATCTCTATGCTAAAAGGGCAGCACAAGCAATATCAAGTCAACAGCTTATGAATTTAAAACCTGTAGACCAGATTAAGAAGGATTTTCAAGGACCCCTGAGTACAATTCAACAATCAGCTTCTGAAATTGAAAAGCAAAATTGACTAAGAACTTGAAGTTTCTTCTTCTGGATGGCCTCTTTTGGTCCCAGGATAGCCACTTGTTAGCACCTGATTCCCAAAATTAGCCCATACTCAAGACCTTACATGAACACACCCACCATAATCTAGAATCCCTCATGTCAACTCTAAAAATATCTTTGGTAGGGAGACTTTTAACAAGAAGCAAGGAAAGTATATGAATCATGTTCTATTTACTAATTACATAACCTTGGCAAGTTTGTGAAGGTACGACAAGATCAAATACCACAAATGACAGGGCCCTTTGAGCATCTTCAAAGGTCTTTATAGAGCTACTTTCTTCTATGGTAGATGCCCTTGTTATTGTATTTCTATTTTCTGGATGGAGAGAGGCTTTTCCTTTTCATAAGTTGTTTGCCTTTACAATAGCTAAAAAGTTTCTTTGTTTTCCCATCTTGAATTTTTGCTATTTTCTCAAGGAATAGAGGCACCCCTTTCACTGGAACTCTAATCAAGGAATTTTGCAAGGTTTGACACATCATTCAAAAGCTTCACTGTCCCTACCATCATCAATCATCCAGAAAGGTATAAAAAACAAATGGTGTCTTAAAAATTAAACTAGCTAAATTATCTGAATCTCTTTATATTGGCCTAAGATTCTTCACTTAGCTTTGATGGTCATAAGATCTGTTCCCTCAGGAAAACATCAGTTGTTCCCCTTTGAAATCATAATGGGGAGACCCATGAGGCTTATTTTTTTTCTATTATACCAGACCCAATTTAATACAATCTGAAATTGCTAATTATTATAAGGGACTAATTAATGGCATATACCCAGTTTCACCATTCAAAGATCCTGGCTGCCTTTCTCAAGATTCCTCTACAGTGGACTTTTCATGATCTTCAACCCAGAACCTGGTATACTGGAAGAGACATCAATGGAAAACTGCTTTGGAACCTAGTTGGAAAAGATCTTATCAAGTCTTATGGACCATATCTATAACAGTAAAACAACAGGGAATTGACCCCTGGGTCTACATGTCACAACTATAACATACTCCAAGCTCTTGGTAGATCACTCTCATTTTGGACCTCAAGCTAAAATTGATATGTGGATTCCAGAAGTAGACAGCATCTTATGTAGACAGCTTCAACCCAAGATGTCCAAACAAGTAGGTTACACCCCAAACCCTACATGGATTTCTGTATCTTATTCCCTGCCTTTGCCTTTTCACCATTTATCTAAACATTCTGTTATTCATTCAATACCATTTGCAATGCCCAAACTTCATTCCCAATAATACCCTACATTCACCATGTTTTTGTTTTTTTTATCTCCTCTTTTCCGTATTATGCCCCATGTATTCTTACCTTGTACATGATTTCTCTGTCCTTCTAGCACACCATATAGCAAAAGAAACCAATTAGAGTCACTGCTGGGGCTGTGCTCATTTCCCCACTTAGTCCTAAAACAAGTATTCCTCTAATAACTATCCCCCTTACACTTGTAGAATTGGCTCTGGCAGGAATTCAAATGTACCCAATATGATAGATCTCCATTTTGGAATGACTCTGGGCTGTACCTTATAAGAATCTCCAGGACTAAGATTATAATGTTGTTGCCAGCTTGGCTTCCTAATACAAGACTTGGCAAAGATTGGCTAGAGTTTGTTTTAGGTTTCCTGAGTATTGGGGTCTCCAGGCACTGTGGAGGTGCTATTCAATTCTGAGAATATCAGATAGGCTTTGATTATTTTGCCAATGAATGCTGGTTCATGATCACTTTGGAGAGATTTGGGCAATCTTAACCTGGGGATGATTTCATTTAGTAGGACACTAGTTACCTAATTTGCTGTTTTCCATCTGGTGGGGAAGGCCTCTGCTCATCTAGTAAAAGTGTCTATTAACATTAGGAGGTACTTGTAACCCTGGCATGATGGCATGTAAGTGAAGTCCATTTGCCATTCTTCCCCTAAGTTGGATACCCTTAATTGGAAGAAGGCTTGTTGAGCTCTCCACTACTGGGGTCATTGACTGGACTGCACACAAAGAACAATTTTTTGTGTAACTCCCTTGATTGTCTTTGTCAGGCCCTACCCTTCAAATAAACATTTGGCCAGGCAAGTTATGGCATCTTTTCCCTAAGTATGTGGCCTGGTATAGTCCATGGAGGACTCTCCATTTCACAGCTCCAGACAAAAAGATTTGGTTTTCTTTAGTATACCACCTAATAGACTCTTGGGTGAATCCTAAATTAATTGCTCTGTTTTGCTCATTGGGGGTGTATTCCAGGCCTGGGGCAGTTAGAAAGGGGGTCTGAGTTTGAGCTGCATCTTTAGCTGCTGTATCAGCCCATGCATTTCCCTTGACTATAACAGTGTTTGTCATTCGCTGTCATGGGCAGTGCATGACTGCAATTTCTCGAGGCAGCAGAAGAGCTTCTATTAAGTTAAGCATTTTTTGTTGATGTTTAATAGGAGACTTACTGTTAGAGAGCAAGCCTCATTCTCACCAGATAGCAGAGTGGGCATGAAGGACAAGGAAGATGTTTTTAGAGTCTGTAGAGGTTAACTCTTTCACCAGTGGCTAGAGTTAAGCTGTGAGTAAGGGCAGTAAGCTCTGCCTTCTGATCCAAAGTCCCTGAGGGGATGGCTTGAGCTGCTATGGTTTCAAATTGGGAGACTACTGCATAGCCAGCTTATTTGACTCCTTCTCAAACAAAGCTACTTCCATCCTAACCACTCAAGGTGTGGATCTTCTATGGGGTTTATTCTTTAGGCCAGGCATACTTGAATAATTTTGAGTGGAAGTCTGATGTCATGAGTGGATAAGGGTTTCTACTGTTTTATTTTTTTTTTTCCTATTTTTTAAAAAAATATTTTAAAAGATGCTTAGATTACATAAATGTTACACAAAAATTACAGGGATTCCCATTTTCCCCACCTTCTCTACCTCCACAATCTCCCACATAAACATCTTTCATTAGTGTGGCACACATTACCTGCAATGGATATACACATCCTGGGGCTTTGCCACTAAGCATGGACCATAGTTCACATTGTAGACCATACTCTCTCCCACACAGTTCTGTATGTTATATGCTGATGTAAAATGGCCTAAATCTGTCATTATTATGTCACTGAGGATAATTCCCAAGTCCCAAAAAAGCCCCTGTATTACAACTGCTTTTCCCTCTCCCTGCCCCGAAATGGATTCATGCAAGACACCTGGCGAGGAGATGATGATGGACATCAGCCATCCCAGGGAATGGAGAGAGTCTGCAGCTGCAGGCAGGATAATCCCATCCATCTTATCCATGAGATATAAGCCCCCTCTCACTTGGAGGTGGAGTGGACATCACCATCCCAGACTCTTCAGGATTGGGGGAAGAGCTATGTACTAGAGTGGACTTACTGGTATTCTGTTGTAGACATATTGTGATTTAAGCAATGGAAGAAATTCATCTGGTTTTGATTTCAGGTTCTCTGTGGCAGCAAGGTGGCTGGGTTGAGTGTTTGGCAGACTCTTCATTGGCTTTCAAGGGTTTCTAAAAATTGGGCTTGATATATATTTAGTCAGTTAGCCATGAGAGATGGATAGCCTTTAGCTTCTAATACTTATTTTATCAGGGTATAGACTGTGGTGTTGGGGGGGTGGCCCCATGTTAGTTTAATCACTTTCTCTATTAAGAGAGTGGTAGCTCCTACTGCTCTTAAGCAAGATGGCTGCCCCTGTGCTGTGTTATCTATTGGCTTAGAAAAATAGACCACTGGCTGAGGCCTTTTGCACAGTTTTAGTACTAGCACCCCTAGGGCTACCCCCTTTTTCTCAGTTACATACAAAATGAAGCATTTGTTTAAATTAGGAATTCCTAACACTTGAGGGCCTAATTAAAGCTCATTTTAAGGCAATGAAGGCAGTTTCCTGATCTTCCCCCTTTTCTAGGGCTGGTTATCTGGCCTTGATGTATTGTGGTATAATGGTTGGGCCAGTTCCCCAAATCTAGGTCTCCACATTCTAGACTACCCAGCCATACTGAGGAAGGCTCTTAATTGTTGGTTTTTTTTGGGTGGGGTGGGGTGGCTGGGGTGGCTGAGGGATACTGATGATGGTTTGAATCCTCTCTGGGGAGAGTGACTGTTCCCCAGGGGTAAGGATGACTCCTAACTAAGATAATTTTTGTTTAGAAATTTGGGCTTTAGCTACTGATATTTGGTAGCTCCTGTCAGCTAAGAAGTTGAGGACTAGAATGGTTTTGGTATCTGAGACTTCTTTTGTTGGAGTACAGAGTAGTAGGTCATCTATATATTGCAAAAGGGAACTCTGAGCTAAGTTAAGGTCAGCTAGGTCTTGAGCCAAGGCATTCCTAAAAATATGGGGGCTATCCCAGCTTTGTGGCAGTACAGTCCAGGTGAGTTGGGCCAGAGGTTTACCATTGGGCTCCTGGATAGAAAGAGGCTCTGTTTTGGGTATGAACTGCTGGACTGAACCCTGGGTTGTAAGGGGGAGGTGCTGAGACTCCTGTACAAGGGAGTCTATGAGTGCATCCGATTTGGGACCAGGGTGGTGATCTTCTAAGAAGGGGATGATCTGGGATGTCTTCCTTTTCAGAAGGAAAACACAACATAACACAAGCAGCAAGAGTCCTTTAGACCCTTCTTTCAATATATGGCCATAAAAAGTTGGATATATGGGTATTAGTCAGCCAAAGGGGTGCTGATGCAAAATACCAGAGATCAGTTGGTTTTTATAAAGGGTATTTATTTGAGGTAGAAGCTTACAGGTACCTAGGCCATAAAGCGTAAGTTACTTCCCTCACCAAAGTCTATTGCCATGTGTTGGAGCAAGATGGCTGCCAACCTCTGCCAAGGTTCTAGATTCCTGGATTCCTCTCTTCCCAGTACTCATTTCTCTCCAGGCTCAACTATCTGTTTTCTCCAGAAGGTCAGCTGTAGACCATGAGGCTCTTTGTACTTTGCCTCTCTCCACAAGGCCAGCTATAGACTATCAGGTGACCAGCTCTGTCTCTCTCCCTGGGGCTCATCCCCAGGGACAATTCCCAAGCCCTGAAAATTCCCCCTTATACACCTGTTTTCCCTCTCCATCCACTCAGAAACTCTAGTGACCACTGCCTCCACATCAATGGTAAAAGCTAGAATCACAATGAGTCTATAGTAGAATATCAGTAAGTCTATTCTAGCTTATCAATCATTCCCCTATCCTGAGGATTCTGGGATGGTCATGCCCACTCCAACTCTAACTGGAAAGGGGCTTAGATCCCAAGGGGCAGATGGATGGGAGTATCTTCCTCGCAGTTGCAGACTCTCTCTGTTCCTTGGGATGGCCGTTGTCCATTATCATCTCTTTGTTAGTTGTCCTGGGTGAATCCAATGAACTGGAGAATAGGTGTTGCAACTCTGTTGAGATTCAGGGCTGACTGGCACAGGGAAATTCCAAAGACTTAAGATTCTTGGACATATACCTATCAACTCTAGTACTAAGTATAGGTTCAAATATAAGGGGCAGAAAAGCCATGTGTAGGGAAACCATGACTGAATCCAACTCTATCACAGTGGAGAGCAAAAATTCCAAAGTAGGGCCCACTGGCTGGTTGCCACACCCCCGAGCTGTCAGCCCTGCCTATAGTGTCTGGATGTCTCCAGAGCCCTTAGGAGCCCTGCTATTTTAGGAAATATTTACTGTGGCAGTCAATGAGATCCTGATGAGACATGTATAAGAATAATCTATGGAATGACTTTCTGACTCACTTTGAAGTCTCTTACACATATAAACTCATTGTATTTACTATTTCCTCCTTTGGCCAAGGTCTTTTTCCAGTTGCATTGCTAGTTGGTGCATGGTAGTAATTCTTTGGAGCCAGAGAGGCTCATCCCCAGGCATTATGTTCCCCATTGGGATGTGTGGGGGGAAGGTAATGGATTTATATGCTGAGTTTGGCTTAGAAAGAGGCCACATTTAAGCAATAAAGAGGCTCTCAGGAGGTAACTCTTAGGCACCCTATAATACTAGGCTAAGTTTCAATTTGAAAAGAAAAGTTCATAAGTATTGTCATCTATATCAAGGGCCCACCAATGGTCCATCATCTTCCATTATTCACTGGCCCAGTACTTGGGGGATTCTTGCTATCCCATTAGAGAATGTAGCAGAACTCCTGAGGATGGAAATTGGAACTTCTTTCAATTATTGTGTGGATCTCCACCCACCATGAAAATGCCCCACGAATACTTGAACTGTTTCAAACCTTATACGTATGCCCCAGGTGAACCTCCTCCCATGCATCCCCCATCACTGACACCCCAAACCAATGATCCTCACCTGCCACAGTTGTAACCATTCTGTGATCCAAAACTTCTTCAAAAATGAAGCCAACAAAATAACCTAACAAAAGTAATAAGAAAATGAAATAAAGATAGTTTTAAAAATGAAAAGGAAAATACAAAAAATTAAAAAGAATTTGAAATGATTAAAAATAATTTAAAATAAAATTTAAAAAAATAATTTTGGTATTATGTCCTTCATTACTGTATGACCTCCTGCCTTGTATGTGCAGTGACATTTTCTTCCATTTATTTCCCCAGTGTCTTATTTTTGTCATTTCATCTTCAAAGAAACTTTCAGTTTACAGAAAAGTTACATACAGAATATAGGGGATCCCCATATACCCATCATCCATCCCCTTTTCTCCTTTCCCTTTTTAATAACTTTTTACATGTGAGTGATACATTTGTGACAATTGATTTACAAATATTGAAGCATTGCTACTAATCATGGTCAATGATTTATATTATTATTTACATTTTGGACCATACTCTTTTACAGAATTTTGATGAAATTTAACCTGGGCTTTATTCATGATTGCAAGATCATGTAGAATAATTCCAGTGCCCCCCAAAATGTCCCATATTCCATCTATTCTATTCTTCCTTCCCCTTCCCTTCAGGATCCACAACATCCACCAAGCTTCACTTCTTAAAGAAAAAAAAATATAGTTACTTGCAACAACATTGAGCGCTTGACATACTGGCCTATCCTCTATTAGGCACTGCCTATGCTCTCAAGAAATTCCCACCCCTCTATCTCAGAACATAGCAGAACTCCCCAGGATGAGTATCCTGTTCATTGTGTGGATCTCCACCCACTGTTCCAATGCACTGTGACAGGATGAGCACTCACATACTCCCTGGAAGCCTGCCCCAGGTGTGCACTGTCCAGCATGCCCCCTCCTACCTCCAACACCCTAAACCAGTAACCCTCTCCTGTAATATTTGCCAAAAAAATTCCCAACATTGCAGTTTCAACCACATACCCACAAATTCCCAGAGTTCATCTGCTCGCTCCCCTGACCCTCTCCCGGGTTCCATGGACAGTACAAACCCCCCCCATCCTACACCCCTCACAGGTCAGCACCACCCAACCCAATATTATCACTGCACCACTATCATGCCCATCCACTGCACAACTACATCCTTCCACCTTATCATAGATTTTATCCATGTGGGCTTTGTCTCGCAGCTCTCTACTCCCTTTCTGTCTCCTGTAAACCTATCTTCCAGACTCTAGCTCTGTGATTCTGCTCAATTTGCTTAATTCATATCAGTGAGGTAATGTAATATTTGTCCTTCAGTGTCTGGCTTGCTTCACTCAACATAAGGTCTTCAAGATTCATCCATATTATCCCATGCATTAATACTGCATTCCATCCTACAGCTGAGTAATATCCTATGGTATGCATATATCATATTTTTGGTATCCATTCATCTCTTGATGGATACTTGGGTTGTTTCAAATTTGGGATAATAGTGAATAATGCCACTGTGAACATTGGTGCATATATCTGTTTGTGTCCCTGCTTTCAATTTTTCTGGGTATATACCCAATAGTTGGATTAGTTCTGTAGTTAGCTTCCTGAGGAACCATCAGTCTGTCCTCCACAATGGTTGCACCATTTTGCAGTCCCTCCAGCAGTGGACAAGAGTTCCCATTCCTCCACATCCTCTCCAACACTTGTAGTTCTCTGTTTTTTTGAACAGCCACCAGTCTAATGGATGTAAGTTGATATCTCATTGTAGTTTTGATTTGCATTTCCCTAACAGCTATTGATGTTGAGCATCTTTCATGTTCTTTTCAGCCATTTGTATTTCTTCTTTGGAGAAGTGTCTATTCAAATCACTTGCCCATTTTTAAAATGGATTGTTTAGATTTTTATTTTCCAGGTGTAGGGTTTCTTTATATTTGCTGGGTATTAGGTCCCTATCAGATATATAGTTTCCAAATATTTTCTCCCATTGTTTAGAATGCCTTTTCACTTTCTTGACATACACCTCCAAGGTGAAAAGTTTTTGATTTTGAGGAGGTCCCATTTATTTTTTCTTTAGTGGCTCACACTTTGTGTGAAAAGTTAATGAATCCATTTCCTATTAAAAGATTTTGTAGATGCTTCTCTACATTTTCTTCCAAGATCTTTATGACCCTTATATTTAGATATTTTATCCATCTTGAATTAATTTTTGTGTAAAAGTGGGATGGTATTCCTCTCTTAATCTATTGGATAAGGATATCCAGTTCTCCAAGAACCATTCGTTGAAGAGGCCATTCTCTCCCAGTTGAGTGGGTTTGGTGGCCTTGTCAAATATCACTTGACTGTAGATGTGAGGATATATAACAGAACTCCCAATTCAGTTCCATTGGTCAGTACGTCTATCCTTCTGCTCATGCCATGCTGTTTTGACCACTGTAGATTTGTAGTAGGTTTTAAAGTCAGGTAGTGTGATTCCTCAATTTCACTTTTCTTTTTCAACACTTCTTTGGCTATTTGGGGCCCCTTGCCCCTCCAAATAAAGACCATAGTTAGCTTTTCCAATTCAGTAAAAATTGCTGCCATAATTTTTTTGGGATTGTGTTAAATATGTAAATCAGTTTGGATAGGATAGACATCTTAATGAGGTTTAGTCTTCTTATCCAAAGAAAGGAAATATTCTTTCATTTATTTGGGTTTTCTTTGATTTCCTTGTTGTGTTGTGTAGCTTTCTGCCTGCAAGTTGGTTGCATATTTAAATTTATTCCTATGTATTTGATTCTCTTAGTTGCTTTTGTAAATGGGATTTTTTTCTTAATTTCCCTCTCAGATTTCTCATTATTGGTATACAGAAATGATGCTGATTTTTGCACATTGATCTTCTAACCTGCCACTTTACTGAACTCATTTATAAGCTCTAGAAGCTTTGTTGTAGATTTCTCAGGGCTTTCTTTGTATAAGATTATGTCATTTGCAAATAGTGAAATTTTTACCTCTTCCTTCCCAATTTGGATGCTTTTTTATATCCTTTACTTGCCTAAGTGCTTGAGCAAATATTTTTACCCCAATGATAAGTAAGAGTGGTGACAGTGGACATCCTTGTCTTGTTTCAGAGCTTAGAGGGATAGCTTTCAGGATTTTCACAATTGAATATGATTTTAGCTGTGTGTTTTTCTTATATACATTTTATCATGTTGAGGAAGTTTCCTTTTATTCAAATCTTTTGAAGTGTTTTTATCAGGAAAGGGTGCTGTATTTTGTTGAATACTTTTCTGCATCTATAGAAATTATCAACTGATTTTTTCTTCTTTTGATCAGTTTATGTGGTATATTACATTGATTTTCTTATGTTAAACCATTCCTGCATACCAGAATATGATGTGTTATTGAATATGAATATGATTAGCAAATATTTTGCTGAGGATTTTAAGATCTAGGTTCATGAGATCTAGGTTCATGAGAGACATTTGTTTATAGTTTTCCTTTTTTGCAGTGTATTTGTTTGACTTTGGTATTACAGTTGATGTTGGCATCATAGAATGAGTTAGGCAATGTTCCCAAAACATCTGTTTTTTTGAAGAGCTTAGGCAAGATTGCTGTTACTTCTTTCCAGAACAGGTAGAATTCACCTGTTTAGCTATCTGGTCCTGGGCTCTTCTTTTTTGGGAGGTTTTTGATGACTAGTTCAATCTCATTACTTGTAATTTTTCTGTTGAGTTCATCAATTTCTTCTTTCATCAATGTAGGCTGCTTGTGTGTTTCTAGGAATTTGACCATTTCCTCTAAATTTTCATCTTGGTAGCATACAATTTTTCAAAGTATCCTCTTCTGATACTCTTTATTTCTGTGGGGCAGTGGTGATATCCCTTTCCTCATTTCTTATTTTATGTACTTGCATCTTCTCTCATTTTTATTTGTTAGCCTAGCTAAGGGTTTGTCAATTTTATTAATCTTCTCAAAGAACCAGCTTTTGGTTTTGTTTATTTTTTCTAGTGCTTTCTTATTTTCAACTTCATTTAGCTCTGCTTTAATCTTCGTTATTTCCTTCTTTCTACTTTCTTTTGGGTTAGTTTGTTGCTCTTTTCCTAATTCCTCCAGGTGTACAGCTCAGTCTTTGATTTTAGCTTTTTCTTCTTTTTTAATATGAATCTCCCTTTCAGTAAAGCTTTTGCTCCATCCCATACATTTTAATACATTATATTGTTATTTTCATTCGTTTCAAGGAAGTTACTGATTTCTTTAGCAATTTCCTCTATGACCCACTGATTGCCTAAGAGTGTGTTGTTTTAACTTCCCTATCTTCATGCCCAATCTGATTTTTTGCCCCTTATTGATTTCCAGCTTAACTCCATTTTGGTCAGAGAAATTACTTTGTATAATTTCAATCTTTCTGAATTCATTGAGAGTTGTTCTGTGGCATAGTATGTATTCTATATAAGAGAATGATCCATGTGCAGTTGGGAAGAATGTATATCTCACCTGGATATTTGTGTTTAATGTTCTGTATATGTCCTTCAGGTCCAGATCCTCTAACATATTATTCAAGGTCTTTGTTTCTTTATTGAGTCCTTGGAGAGGTGATCTGTCTAATATTGATAACAGTGTATTAAAGTCCTCCAATATAATTGTGGAGGCATCTGTTTCTCCACTTATTTTTTTCAATTTTTGCCCCATGTATTTTGAGGCACCCTGGTTATGTGCACAAATGTTTATGGTTGACCTTTCCTATTAATAGTTTACACCTTTTATTATATATAGTGTCCTTCTTTGTCTCTTACAATAGTTTTTCATTTAAAGTCTATTTTGTCTGATATTAGTGTAGTTACTCCAACCCTTTTTTTTTTTAATTGCTTGCACATAAAATTGTATTCTACCCATTCACTTTCAGCCCCCTTTCTTCCCTGCATCTAAGGTGAGTTTCTTGTAGATAGCATATAGATGGGTCATATTTTCTTATCAGTTCTGGCAATTGTGTCTCTTGACTGGAGAGTTTAAGTCATTAACAATCCTTGTTATTACCCTCAAGGAATCATTTACATTAGCCTTATTTTCTTTAGGTTTATGTATGTCATATGTTGTTTTTATTTCTCTTTTTATCTTTTTAATTGTTCTTATACTCTCCTCCAACTCTCTTTCTCTCCTGTTTTTTCCTTTCAACCTGCAGGATTCCCCTTAGTATTTCAACCTGCAGAATGCCCCTTAGTATTTCTTAGTATTTCTCCCAGTTCCTGAATGTGTTCTTATTTCTTAAAAGAAATAAGGTTTCTTATTGACAATCTCTCTTAATTTGTTTTTCTGTGAATATTTTGAACTCTTCCTCAGTTTTGAATGCCAGTCCAAATGGCTATTTATGATAAGCTTCCAAAAGGGAAAATTAAAAACTGAGGGCTCTTATGACATCTTCCAAGTCTATGGAAACTCATGAAGAGACTATTGCCAGACTAGAGAGAGCTCTAAATAGAACATGGAAAACTCATTAACCCAAGATAAACTTCTGGGTATTCTGTATTTTGTATTGTTCACCTTGGCACTGGTGAAGCTATAAGATACACTGTAAGATTATAAATTTTATTAGAAAATATATCTTTAGAGTTGGAATAATCTATCTCCATCCCAGGGCAGGCCATCAGCTCAGTAACTGATGAATGATTGGACTTTCTCAAAATGAATCTATACAATCACTATACTTAAACTCTATTCTGGCTTCCCAAGGAAGTTCATGTGCACTAGTAGGTGTCTATTTGTAATGATAGTAAAAAAGCAGCCAAATCAGCTTACGTACCTCCCAAATCTGATTGGTGTGATATTCTTTTTGGGTGGCTTCATGGTTCTGAGATATCATGAAAGAGGCACTTGTTACCCTCTTAATCATAATATTGATAATAAATCTCATTCATTGTCCTTAAAACCACCCTTATAAGGTGGACAAACCCCTGTCCAATCAAAAGGCATTAGCCTAACTTCCTTTTTATGGCTACAAAACTCATTTGCCATCCCTAGAAGACTGAGTGTGTGTTCATGATTCCTTGCTGCAGTCCCAAATAAAATGATGTAATCTCCAAACTCAACTCTGATTTGTCTTTTGATATTAATTTTCATAGAAGTTTACAAGAATGCATCTGTCAGGGGATTAGTTTTGTCCAAGTTAACCCTTAATTCTAATTACACCCTTCTCATCTAAAGTGCTGGTTTGCATACTTTATACCCCACTTGTCAGCGATCTATACTATTTCAATTAAATAGAGTGGCTAATATAATCCTTGACACTGTTGTAAGACATAATTGTGTATATTTAAGATAGTAAACAACAAGTAAAGTTGTGGTAATACTTGAAACCTTTCCCATTTACATACATTAAAGCAGAACAGACTGTTCTCTCTAACAATGCCTTACCATCTCAGTCATATTCCACAGTTGCATGAGGAAGGTAAAGGAAGTAACCTACTTGTTCAGTTCTCATTAGATAAGATACTAGAGTACACATTTCATAAGGGCATAACATCAGAGGTAACATTTTTCCCATCTGCATTTGCAAAAAGCTGAGGAGAATTGGCTAATTTTTATAAAGCCTTCATTACTTCAGGGTTAATCTCCCAGTTCCTGAATATGTTCTTGTGAAACTCACCTGATTTCCAAATGCCTTAAAAGTTCCTAAACAGATTCAGTATTCCATATAATCTTCATTCGTTAAAGTAAATGTTTTGAACCAGTGAGTTAGAAGATAGACCTCTAATTAAAATCCATTTGGACAATGAGATTTGATGCATTTGATAAAATGACTGTAGAAATGATGTAATGTCATTTTCAGGGTATTATTGACATTCAACCTGAACCTATATGTTTTTGCAAAGAGTTTGGTTCACATAGCAAATTATCATCAGTGATGATGATTCTTTCCCTCAAAGGTCTCCCCTTAGGCAATTCACCCAAAGCTATTATTAATAGCAATGAAACAATCCCAGGTGATCTTATCTCACGAGTATAGTTTCCATTTGGAATCTAGCATTTGGGATCATTGGACTTCATATGGCTAGTCCCCATTAACATTTGGTAATCCACCATCCCACTATTTGAAAGGTCTTTTCCATGCTCTGGGCGGGAGGTTGGTGGGGGGTAGTAGTCTCTAGTTCCTTAACTTGCTTCTGGAAGGGCATTGTAGATGCCCAGACAATCTCCTTATGAAAGCATCTTATCAAACAATGATGAATAATTTAATAACATTAAGACTAGTTTTTGGGGGATGTGGAGAAATTTCACAGAGATAGAATCAAATAGAAGTTGCACATTTCCCAATTTTACAATCACATAACAACTTGGCATAGTTGGGCATCATTATTTGGGATAAGGATCTTAATCCTTGGACTGTGAAGTTTTATATTTTATGATTAGTGAAGCACAAAGGGATTAGATATAATAAGAGTATGATGTGGTACAACCTTGTCTATAGCATTATTTTGTACCTTAACATTTATCAGTTGGAAAGTACTATATTCACCACGATAAAGAGGAAGAACTTGTGGTCCAAGCCTTATAATTGCAAATATATGACTTTGGGCAGTGGCCTGATCAGGATTCCAATGGATAAGGCTGAAATTTTATCATATCAGAACCTGTGATCTGACTTAAAACTTCAGCATTTAACCAGGGATTATTGCCTTAGTATTGCTCTGCAGCTGGTTTCCACACAGTTTTGCAAGAAGGCAGACTATAAGGAATCAGTCTTGGATAAACTAATCCTTACTCCTCCATAATTTCTCAGGGAAAATTTATCTTTCTTGGTTTTCTTTATTAACATATATTATTTCACATAATCTTCACAGAAATTATGTAGACCACCAGTTGGCCTACACTGAACAACTGGTTTGGGGAGCTGGCATCCATGTATAGGATATTCTTGATATTCTACTTGTATTACAGACTCTTCCTTGATTTTTTTCTAGAATTCAAATCAATTATTTACATATATTCATAATATTTAATTATTCACATGTACACAAATAACTTAATCTATCCCTTTGTATTTTCTAATTGTTAAAAACATTATTTATTTCTACATAAAACTGTAAAAGTAATGAGTAGAATATTATAAAAAATGATATTCACTTGTTCAACTAATGTTATTATACAACTCAATATACCTGACATTCTGTTTAGCACTACTAGAGAAGGCAAAGCAAAAACCTGACTAAAAGAATCAGGTGGAAGTCTTGTACAATTAGGTAGAATATGACCAGTATTTATAAGAAAATGTTAAAGAAAGTGTGTGATGTTCTATGGGAATGGGTTAGGTAATAGAGATACCAGGCAAAACTCCAGAAGTTGGAAATGCAAGACATATTCAAAGAATGGAGTATTGGTAATCCCACTTAAAGTTTTCAATTTTTCAATCATTAATGAAACACATATCATTCTTTTTTTATTTTTTTATTTTTAAAGAAACTTTAGATTACATAAATGTTAGTAGCAATGCTTCAATATATGTCCATGAACTGTAACAAATGTACTGCACTGATGAAAGATGTTGTTTATGTGGGAAAATGTGGGAGGGGGAAGGGATGGGGCTGAAGCATATGGGTATCTCCTATATTTTTTATTTAACAAATCATTCTTTACATCATTTATTTTTTTTTATTTTTATTTTATTTTTTTTGGTGCCAGGGTTAAACTTCATTTATTTATTAAATTACAAAAAGTTATTCTTGGAAGTTGGACACAAGTTTTTTTTTTTTTATTATGGGTAAAAATCAAAATTCTCACAATACATACAAACATTTGTAAAATGATATATAAATATATATGCATATATGTGTATTTGCTTGCAAAAATGTTATTTACATCATTTAAAACGTGCACAGCAAAAGTAAATTTACAAAAGCTTCTCCAATTTAAAATTATGAGTAAGGGGTGAAAAATCTAACATCTAATCTACCAAATTCTTTCTTACGATTAGTTGAACAAGGGAACAAGCCTGCCCCAAAGAGTCTAGAACTCCTCCCAGACATGAGGCAGGTACCAGCCAATCTCCAGCATGCATGACCCAACTTGCAGTCTGCCCTGAGGAATCTGTCTTCCAGCCCCTGCCTGAAGAGAATAATCCTGTCTTACCAGAAGAAAATGCAAAGGAATGCCCTCCGGTCAGTAGCCTGCAAGACATCTCTAATCCTTCTCCTTACCCAAACCCCCTACCCCTCTTGTCTTCGAGACCCATTACTAGATTAAAATCACAACAAGCCCCCAAAGGTGAAATACAAAGTGTGACTCATGAGGAAGTACGCTATACTCTGAAAGAACTGCATGAGTTTTCCAACTTATATAGACAGAAATCAGGGGAATATGTGTGGGAATGGATAGTAAGGGTATGGGATAATGGTGGAAGGAATATAAAGTTGGATCAGGCTGAATTTATTGATATGGGCCTACTAAGCAGAATTCTGGATTCAACGCTGTAGCTCGAGGGGTTAGAAAGGGCTCTAACAGTTTGTTTATGTGGCTGACTGAAGCATGGACCAAACGATGACCTAACATGTCTGATGTTGAGATACCTGATTTGCCGTGGTATACAGTAGACAAGGGGATTCAAAGGCTTAGAGAGATTGGAATGCTAGAATGGATTTAGCATTTGAGACCTGCCTACCCACCCCAGGAATGTCCAGAGGACACACCTTTAACCAGGACTGTGAGGAATAAATTTGTAAGACTAACTCCATCTTCTCTGAAGAACTCTGTGGTTGCTCTTCTCTGCAGTGCAGATATTACTGTAGGGGGTGCTGTAATGGAATTGGAATCCTTAAATATTATGGGGATGATCGGATCAAGGCCCGGTAAAAGTCAAGTATCGGCAGTTAATCGCCAAAGGCAAGGTAGTCATGGCTACCGCAATGAAAGACAGATTCAAAACAGCACACAGAATAGTCTGAGTCGCATGGAGTTATGGCGTTGGCTAATAGGTCATGGGATACCCAGAAGTGAAATTGATGGGAAGTCTACTAAATTTCTTCTGGATCTGTATAAGCAGAAGAGTACTAGGTCAAGTGAACAAAATCATAACTCTAATTACAGACGCAGAGGATCACGGCCCCTTAATCAGTTCCCAGACTTGAGACAGTTTACAGACCCAGAGCCCCTTGAATGAGAGAAGTCCAGGTCCCCTAGGGGAAGGATACTATTAAACTGCCAAAAATTTATACAGTTAATCTTCCTCCCACCTTTCCCCAGGGAGACCTATGGCCTTTTGCCAGAGTAACTGTGCATTGGGGAAAAGGAAATGATCAGATATTTTGGGATTTTAGACACTGGCTCAGAAGTCACATTAATTCCAGGAGACCCAAAACTTCACTGTGGTCCACCAGTCAGAGTAGGGGCTTGTGGAGGTCAGGTGATTGATGGAATTTTAGCTCTGGTCCATCTCACAGTGGGTCCAGTTGGTCCCTGGACACATTCTGTGGTTATTTCTCCAGTTCCAGAATGCATAATTGGAATAGACATACTCAGTAACTGGCAGAATCCCCACATTGGATCCCTGAGTCGTGGAGTGAGGGCTTTATGGTTGGAAAGGCCAAGTGGAAGCCTCTAGAACTGCCCCTGCCTAGCAAAATAGTAAATCAAAGGCAATACTCGATTCCTGGAGGTATTGCAGAGATTAGTGCCACCATCAAGGATCTGAAGGATACAGGGGTGGTGATTCCCACCACATCCCCATTCAACTCTCCTATTTGGCCTGTGCAGAAAACAGATGGATCTTGGAGGATGACAATAGATTATTGTAAACTTAACCAGGTGGTGACTCCAATTGCAGCTGTGGTCCCAGATGTGGTATCATTGCTTGAGCAAATCAATACTTCCCCTGGTACCTGGTATGCAGCTGTTGATCTGGCAAATGCTTTTTTCTCAATTGCCATTGGTAAGGACCACCAGAAACAGTTTGCTTTCAGCTGGCAAGGCCAGCAGTATGCTTTCACTGTCCTCCCTCAGGGGTATATCAACTCTCCAGCCCTATGTCATAATATTGTCCGCAGAGACCTTGATTGTCTCTCCCTCCCACAAGACATCACACTGGTCCATTATATTGATGATATCATGTTGATAGGACCTACTGAGCAAGAAGTAGCTAAGACTCTAGATTTATTGGTAAGGCATTTGCGTGAGAGAGGATGGGAGATAAATCCAACAAAAATACAGGGTCCTTCCACCTCAGTGAAATTTCTAGGTGTCCAGTGGTGTGGGGCCTCTCGAGATATCCCTTCTAAAGTAAAGGATAAGCTGTTGCACCTGGCACCTTCTACGACCAAAAAAGAGGCACAATGCTTAGTTGGCCTCTTTGGATTTTGGAGACAACACATTCCTCATTTGGGTGTGTTACTGTGGCCCATTTACCGAGTGATCAGAAAAGCTGCTAGTTTTGATTGGGGACTGGAACAAGAGGAAGCCCTGCGACAGGTCCAGGCTGCTGGGCAAGCTGCACTACCACTTGGACCATATGATCCAGCAGACCCAATGGTGCTGGAAGTTTCAGTGGCAAATAGAGATGCTGTCTGGAGCCTTTGACAGGCCCCTATAGGGGAATCACAACGCAGACCCTTAGAATTTTGGAGCAAAGCCTTGCCATCCTCTGCAGATAACTACTCCCCTTTTGAGAAGCAGCTTTTGGCTTGCTACTGGGCTTTAGTAGAGACTGAACGTTTAACCATGGGCCATCAAGTTACCATAAGACCTGAGTTGCCTATCATGAGCTGGGTATTGTCTGACACACCAAACCATAAAGTTGGGCGTGCACAGCAGCACTCCATAATAAAGTGGAAGTGGTATATACGAGATAGAGGTCGAGCAGGTCCTGAAGGCACAAGTAAGTTACATGAGGAAGTGGCCCAAAGGCCCATGGTCACCACCCCTGCCGTGTTACCTTCTCTTTCCCAGTCCACAGGTTTGACCTCTTGGGGAGTCCCTTACAATCAGTTGACTGAGGATGAGAAAACTCGGGCCTGGTTTACAGATGGTTCTGCACGATATGCAGGTACCACCCGAAAATGGACAGCTGCAGCACTGCAGCCCTTTTCTGGGACATCCTTGAAGGATAACAGTGAGGGCAAATCCTTCCAGTGGGCAGAGCTTTGAGCAGTGCATCTAGTTGTTCATTTTGCTTGGAGGAAGAAATGGCCAGAGGTGCGTTTGTACAATGATTCATGGGCTGTTGCCAATGGTTTGGCTAGATGGTCAGGGACTTGGAAGGAACATGATTGGAAAATTGGTGGCAAGGAGGTCTGGGGAAGAGCTATGTGGATAGATCTTTCTGAGTGGGCAAAAAACATGAACATATTTGTGTTCCACATGAATGCTCACCAGAGGGTGGCTTCAGCAGAGGAAGAGTTTAATAATCAAGTGGATAAGATGACCTGCTCTGTGGCTAATGCTCAGCCCCTTTCCCCAGCCACTCCTGTCATTGCCCAATGGGCTCATGAACAAAGTGGCCATGGAGGTAGGGATGGAGGTTATTCATGGGCTCAGCAACATGGACTTACCCTCACCAAGGTTGACTTGGCTACAGCCACTGCTGAATGCCCAATCTGCCAGCAGCAGAGACCCACACTCAGCCCCAGATACAGCACCATTCCTTGAGGTGACCAGCCTGCTACCTGGTGGTAGGAGGACTACATTGGGCCACTTCCACCACGGAAGGGGCAGCGATTTGTTTTAACTGAAATAGACACATACTCTGGATATGGGTTTGCATTTCTGGCACGCAATGCTTCTTCCAAAACTACCATCCGTGGACTTACTGAGTGTCTTATCTACCGCCATGGCATTCCACACAGTATTGCTTCTGATCAAGGAACCCATTTCACAGCAAATGATGTGCGGGAATGGGCACATGCCCATGGAATTCACTGGTCTTACCATGTTCCCCATCACCCTGAAGCAGCTGGATTAATAGAATGGTGGAATGGCCTTTTGAAGACTCAATTATGGTGCCAACTAGGTGGCAATACCTTGCAGGGCTGGGGCAATGTTCTCCAGGAGGCTGTGCATGCTCTGAATCAGTGTCCTCTCTATGGTGCTGTTTCTCCCATAGCCAGGATTCATGGGTCCAGGAATCAAGGGGTGGAAATGGGAGTGGCACCACTCACTATTACCCCTAGTGACCCATTAGGAAAATTTTTGCTTCCTGTCCCTGAAACCTTAAGCTCTACTGGTCTACAGGTTTTAGTCCCAAGAGGAGGAGTGCTGCCACCTGGGAACATGACAGTGATTCCATTGAACTGGAAGTTAAGACTGCCACCTGGCCACTTTGGGCCCCTCTTACCTGTGAATCAACAGGCAAAGAAGGGAATTACTGTACTGGTTGGGGTGATTGATCCTGACTATCAAGGGGAAATAGGACTGCAACTACATAATGGGGGTAAAGAAGAGTTTGCCTGGAATGCAGGAGATCCTCTAGGGCGTCTCCCAGTCCTGCCATGCCCTGTGATTAAAGTCAATGGAAAATTGCAACAAACCAATTCAAGCAGGACTAACAATGGCCCAGAATCTTGGGGAATGAAAGTTTGGGTCACCCCACCAGGCAAAGAACCACGGCCAGCTGAAGTGCTTGCTGAAGGTAACGGGAACATGGAATGGGTAGTGGAAGAAGGTAGTGATAAATATGAACTTCGACCACGTGACCAGTTACAGAAACGAGGACTGTAATGGTCATGAACCCTTCTTCCATGTTTCGTTATGAGTATGACTGTATATGTACACAAAATGAATTTCTTTGTTTTTTTTCCCCAACCTTCTCCCCTATCATGAAAAGTTGTATTAATTCCACATCATAATATTTAAGGATGTCAAGTTTGAAAGTGACTATTACCCAAGGACTTGCACCCTGTTTTGTGGGGAATTAATGTGTTTCCGGTTGTACGCAGGGGAGTTGAACATTGTTAGGCAGAAATATATATGTATGCTTGTCTGTTATTGTTTTTACTTAGAGACTAAGTATGGTTTAGAGTAATGTGTATGATTGCCGAGTTGACAAGGGGTGGACTGTGATGGTTAGGCTAATGTGTCAACTCGGCCAGGTAGTTGTGTCCAGGTGTTTGTTTCAGCAAGCACTGGGCTAATTGTAATACAAGAGCATTTATGGACTTCAATCACCAGTGAGTTTACTGCGTGGGTGGCTGATTACATCTGCATCAATCAGGGAGATTACATCATCAATGGGTGGCACTTTTATCTAATCAGCTGAATGACTTAAAAGCGGAAGAGATTTCAACATTCAGAGAGAATTTTCCAGCTCGTCATTGGACAGGCAACTTCTCCCAGAAACTCATCAATGACCTTTCATCGGGCTTTCATCAGAGCCACTGGTTTGCAGCCTGCCTGCGGAACCTGGACTTGTGCATCCCCACGGTCCGTGAGAGACTCTTAAAATTTCATATTATTGACAGATATCTCCTGCTGATTCTGTTTCCTGAGAGAACCCTGACTAATACAGCGCATTAATTCCTGTTTTTTCTGTATTTAATTCTAATCTCCTTGGTATTAAAAATACTCATTTAGGAAACAATTATGCCATCTCAAGAAAGTCAAATATTCTATCCCAGAAGACTAAAATCCTATATCATTCAAAAGATTTTTGACTAGCATATAGCATTTTCTTCTCGCCTTTGACACTGACCCTTTGTAGTTGTTATAACAGCAACTTCATAAATTATGAAGAAGTCAGTTCATAGCATTTGACATTGATTTAGATTGCATTAATCATATTTATTTCCACTTTGAATCAGCCCTCCTCTCATGCTGTAGTTAATTCCATTCATCCACTGATTCCTTGTCAGATTTTGAATTTCTTTGGTTCTCTTATTATATGGTTTTGTTCTCTTTTTATATGATAATATCTTCCATTTTGTATCTAAAGGCACTCTAATGTTGTTCTACCAGGACCTTCACAACTGCATGCAATTTTGTCATCTCTCTTCAAATTTTTAGTTCAATATTTGTATTAACACAATCCTTTGTTATTTTATTTCTTTCCATATATTGTAACTTGATCTGTTTTCATATAAAATACTTAAGACATACTAAAAGGTTAACACCTGAATTGAACAAAACTATCACCTATTCATTCCCCAATCATGCAAATAATGGGAACACTGTTGGAATGATTGAAGAGAGCTATATATCAAATTATATATAAAAAATAAAATAAATAAAGAAGCCAATAAATCTTAGTAGAATAAATCTGTAACCTCCACATGGTATTAGTTGTAATCTCCACATGTTTTAGTGGAATGGAAGCTACTGATGAATTATAAGAAGTGATCTGCAGCTATGATGCCCACTGAATTCTGAGTCAGAATGAAAGCATGTTATTTTTATATAAATAGGGCATAAAGAATGCATCATAAAATTAATTTAATATATAAATATTGTATATATAATCTCTCATATCTTTAATTTGATTATTAAATATTACAGAATATAATATCATATATTAATGTCTATAAGTTTCATAATGACCCAGTAACATAAGTAGAGCATATTTAAAGTTTCTTTTTCTCAAGAAGGAAAAAGAGTCAGCTGTTTTACATTAGAATTTTGATTACTTGTCTGAGGAGCAAATATGTGATTGGAGCACATTTCTTTGACTGCTGCAATTCCAGTTATTTTTGATATTGTGCCTTTGCCCCACTATGTTTATGTTTTAGAGAACATAGTTTTTAAATTGTTTAATTTATAAAGAGAATTACATCTTAACGGAGTGAAAAGCAGAGGCATCTATGGATCAATGATTTCAAAGAACTTGTAGCTCTATGTTTAATTCCACCCTCAAGAGACCAGAAAGGATGCTAATATTCCAACCTGTGGACATCTGAGGTTCACTTGCATACAATGAACTACAGTTTGAGTCCCCAGAAGAAAAGGAACCAAATGTAAAAAATCTCAACTCTTAACTGGAAGTCTTTTAAAAGTCATGAAAACTAGGTCTTCTTCAGTAAATGATCACTTATTCTGGATTTTGCTGGCAGTGAGTATGTTTAAGATGTAGGTTTATTTGTAAATTTCTAATATTTCCTGGTATCATCTCACACTAAAATAATCTGGTACGAGTTCTATATTTTTAGTATTGGTTACAAACTTCCAGAAAACACAACTTCCTACTCTGTAGTAAGTTTTTATCTCAAAGTTGCTCATTTTGTGTGTAAGGGTAATATTTATGTAATGCCTACATCTAATATTTTCTTTTTTAGTAGTTAGTTTAGATAGTGACTTAAAGATACTTACACATTTAAGGGAAAATTTTTAAAATTTAATACATGATCATTGCTTTTTATTTTAGCTATATTATAAAGAAAATCTTTCTTCCTACTCTTACTAAATAATAGTCTGGCAATCATTTAGGTCTAATTTGTTTTGTGATTTAAATAATAATATTTTAAGAAACATTTTTTACTTTCCTTGAGTTTGTCACTCTGTCCTGTCTGTAAAAAAACCAAGGTATGTTTGTGGACTCATGATTTCCAGGGTTCAGGATATTATTTGAAAGAAGTTGTTACTTTTTCCTACTATAGTGCTCCTGTGAACAACAAAAAAAAAATATCCTTCACATCAATGTATATTGTTTTTAATTACACTATCTAAGTTCTAGTTTTGGCTCTTTCAGTATGTCAGGGTTTAGTCATTGTTGATAGTGTTTTTATTCCCTTTAATTTTATTTTTATTTGTGGTTGTTAATTTTTGTGTTGTTTGTGCTTTTTCTTTTTTTGTCCTATAAAGAGTTTTTAATCATAAAAATTTTAATGTATACTGTTTTAATGTGGAAGTGCATGTATATGCTTATGAATTCTTATAACTATGAATTTATATGTGGAACATATTTCAAATAGCATTTAATCAGTTAGACATATATATATATAATATTTTTTATAGCATGAAACATGTGCATGAAATATAATATTTACATATACTGTTTTATAGCAGACTGATTTATAAATATTATGTCAGCATAGTATTATTTTGTGGGCAAAGTTCCATGAGACCCTCTACTGAGCTATTTCAGATTTGGTCCCATATGGAGGGACCATAATTTTGATAATCATTAACTCTTCTGATAGGCATTTAGCTGAGTTCCCTACTTCAGTATAATGAAAATGATTTTAATATTGTGATTTCCCTAAGTAATATTCTTATTTCCAACCTGTTTCTCTATCACTGATGATTGTATTTTTGTCATGTTTTTGGAATCATAAGCCAAAAAAGTCCTGTAAAGGACTTTCATTTTTTTAAACATCCTTATACTGGTATACCTTGATGAGTTCAGCAGACAAAGAAAATCACTAGGAATGTTACTGCTGACTGTACTTCCACGAGGTTCATAAATCAGTTCAAAAAATACTATCCTTTGTTTATAGTACCAAAATCCATAGGAATTCATGAAATCTAAGAATTTTGGTATCAACAATGTAAACATGTTTTCTTATTTCAGAAAAACAAACCACAGCTGGAGGGAATGAGGGATAAAATGCTCTACAAAGTTCCTGTCACTACTAATGACTAATATGTATTAAACATTATCATTTATACTTATTCACAACCAATGATATTAATGAACTTGTTAGCACTTTATATTGTTTGTTACCATGAACTCTTGTTTATATGTATCTTTCCTATCTTTCCTTTATATTATAAAAATCTACTTCTTACATTTTTTACTTAAATTTATTCCTCAGGACTCCAACTAAAGCATGTTATGCCCTGGAAAAGCAGATATGTCACATTGCATCAGCATTCAGAACTTACTCTCTTTTCCCTGTGCATTTGATTTCCTCCCTTCTTCCTTTTCTTTTCAACATGAGTACCTTTTCTCTGTGCTCTAATGTTGAGATGTATCCATCAGTATCATATCCTTAATTTGAAACCTTAAGCCAGTTGAAATGTATTTTTCCCTTTATTTCTCTAAAGTTAATTAGAAAGATTATACTAAATCTTTTGGCTTTTTTTGTAGATAGGAGAAACAGTGATATATCTGGGGTCAGACTCTCCTTGTCCTGTTATGTTCCAGTGAGGATTACATGATACTAGGCAGCCTCCAAGAAGAAAACTGTAGCCATTAAGAAACATACACAAATCACAAATGTCCCCACCTTTTTATTTTAAAAATGAGCTTATTTCAAGGTTATAAAACTTTTGATTACTTATTTTTTCAGTTTGGTTTATTTAGCAGAAGGAAAACAAACATACAAGCAAACAAAAAAACTAGACCAGTTTCAAACAAGTTATTGTCTCTTTTCCTTGGGTACAATTGGACTTGGCTTCACTGTGCCTAGCAAGCCATTGATCTAAAGTATAAATAGGATCGAATTTATAACCTCAATTTGTGAGGCATGAACCAATACTTAAATAATGAGGATTTTGGTTTTGATTTAGTGATATCTTAAAGGCTGCACCCCAGGCTTACCCAAATTCTAACTACAATAGACCTCAGGCTCCACGATGGCAGAGTTCATACATTCTTTTGAGATGTCTATGCTGCTTAACAATGCCTCACCAGAAAGCATGCTCATTGAATGGATAAACAGATATCTAATCACTTCTTTAATGAGATAGATATAAAAAAAGCATGAAGAAAGTAGATAACATGAAAAATTTATACACACTTAGAATAAAACCCAAGAGGGGATTAGAGGAAAATGATTCTCTTTACATAAAAATAGTTTTGGCATAAACCACTACAAGTAATATAAGACAGTAAAGAGAGTTTGTGGCAATTTATAACCATAAATGCTTTCTAATAATAGGCACAGAAATAAGAAAAGTGTGAATAGAAGATATCTCTTTCTCTGGATTTAGTGATATAGACTGCTGCATCCCTGACATCCTCGAAAGGAAGGAGAGAATCAGCAACTGATGTTACAAAATAATTATGTCAGACAAAACATTTTCATAAATCTTACTTTCATTACATATCTTATTAGATAATTTCAACATGTATATACATGCATTTATTAAATGAGTGAAAATTCATATAAATGAATTAATTTATAATATTTAATAATACATATTGATTAGATTAGTATTATATTTTGTCAAAAGCAAATGAAAATAAGTGGCAGACTAATTTTTTTAAAACAAGATATATCTGGTATATATGATTTTGGTTCCTTATGTTTCTCTGCACTAGGTTTCTGGGTTTATTATTTGAATATTGATTAAAGAAATGAAAATGCAAAGCAAAGATATAAAAAGATGGAAATGGGAAGGACTATCAAGATAAATTGTACTGCTACTTCTTCAACTGGAGTTAATAATAAATAGCATATGAAAAGATTGCCCTATCTCTTTCTCCCCTCTCAACTCTACTGGATGGTTTAATCATTGATCTTCCAAGTGGGGAATCTGGACAAACGGTGAGAGTAAAAGGGATCAGAGGTCTGGAACAGAAGGAAGGCTGTATATTCTGGGAGTCAGCACCATGAGATTAATTGGATATGAAAAAATAGAAACAGGTTAGCCACAGGATAATGATAGATTTGTTTTTGCTAGATGCTACTTCGTTTAAGATGAAGGGATATTTGGAATGTCTCAAGTTTAAATAGATTGGTACAGTTTATTCTTATATCTTATGTGTTTGATATTAGCTAATAATAAATCAAATATGAGTTTATTAAAAGAGAGCTTCAATAGGAACCACAGGTTAAATTTCCAGTTTCAGTTTTTAAGCATTAATAAACCAGACTTTTTCTTTTCTTCATTTCTTTTGAGTGGAATTTACTTTAGCTTTTTGTTCACATTAAGACTAGCATTTTAAATAGATCCTGAAGTTATTAAGACCTTAACACTTTGTTTATGCATTGTTTTATTGTTTATGAGGAAGGCAGATGAAAATACTTCAAGATACTAGAGTCTTTCTAGTTAAATACTTTAAATATTATAGGTAAGATAATGGGAAAGGGGAAATTACTAACTCAAATATTTAATGCTAATTAGAGATTCCAAATAGTATTTATATTGCAATACTGGTGTTCTCTCTTAATTCCATCTTCTTATCCTTATCAGATATCAAGAAACACAAACAACTGGTGGAAATTACAGTGGTCATGAATTTATCCTGTTGGAACTGACAGATCACAGATTGCTCTGAATTAAATTGGTTCTCTTCATTTAATTCCTGCTGATCTATGCCATTTCACTTGTGAGAAATCTGGGAATACTCTTTCTAATGCAGATAACTCCCAAACTCCACATGTGCCATTTCTTTAGCTGTCTGTCATTTGTAGATGCCTGCTATTCATTGGTCTATGCACACAAAAAGTTGCTGAACGTCTTTGTTGAAAAGGAGACAATCTCATTCTTTGCATGCATTGTGCAATATTTTTTGTGAATGTGTTACTCCTTACTACTGAGGATTTCTGGTTGGCATTCTTGGCTTATGATGGCTATGGGGCCATTTTAAATCCTTTGCTTTATACTGTGGCCATGACTAAAATGTGCAGGCCACTGGATCATGTGTAAGAGGCTTAATTAACTCATTGACATAAACAGTTGTTCTATTGAGACACTGTGTGAGCCAAAGATCATCTCTTCTTCTCTGACCTCCTTCCCTCACCCACTGAAGCTATCATGTTCTGATACATCAATGAATGAATTGTTGCTTTTAATTTTCTCTGGTGATATTGCCATGATAACTTTCTTGACTATGATCATCTCCCAGCTTTTTATTGCTGTTTCTATCCTTAACAGCATGTAGACACAAAACTTTTTCTACCAGTACCTTACATCTGACAGTTGACTTTATTTTATGGCTTTATAAGCTTTAGTTATGTTCAAACAAGCTCCCAATATTACTTAAAACAAGAAAAGGTAGTGTCCATGTTTTGTACCTTAGTGATTTCCATGTCAAACCCACTGATTTTCAGTTTAAGGGAAAAAGAAATAAAGGATGCTGTGAAAAGGACCATAGAAATGAAACAGTTCCCACTGAACTTCATATTATATATATTCCAAAAGAGTATTCAGGTCAATGCTCTGCATAATGATATCTATATGGATTTAGTAATGTTTTGAGCCTTAAGGAAACTTCAAGTTTATTTAATTGAATCCCTCTGCTTGACAGAGGAAGAAAGCAGCCTAGAAAAAGAAGTTATGGCTGTTTATTGTAGAAACTAACCTAAAACCAGACCTAAGACCTAGGTTAGTAATCTTTAGACAATCCAAAACATTTTTATTTTTCTGTCTGGGGAGAAATAAACACACACGTACACACATATAAGCACATACAAAATAGACAATCAAAAATGTTTAAAATTTAAAAGTATATCTTAGCTCTGTCTCCCATTAAGCATGGACATAAATAAAATGCTTTCAAAGCAAAAATGTGTTGGCACTTGAGTTATTAAGAAAACTGACAGGTACATGGTCTTGAGATTATGTTGAATTATAGTCTGAAGATCTTCAAAATAAATATAGATATTAAAAATTACTCTGAAACAAAATTTGGTTCTAGATTCCCTTTCTACTCTTAGTGGTTAACCTAAATCATTCTTCCACTCCTGGTCTCAGTTTCTACTATGTAAATGAAATTGAACAAGAAAGAATTTCACATTTTCATTTTTACTTCACATAAAAGGGTTGCTAAGACTCAGATGAACCTTGTTCTGAAGGACTTTACTTCATATTTAGAAAGTTATGACATCAGTCCAGGATGATTTCAATAATAATTAGGAAGTCATTAATAACCAAACTAGTTTATTCCTTTTCTTTAAGGATCTTCTAGTATCCCCTTTACAGATTAAATAAAAACTGTATTCTAGGTAGGAATGTGGTCTGGATGTGAAAAAGCCAGTCAGTTCCCTTTAATGTAAAATATAATAAACACACCATAATAAATTTAGGTTCAGAAAGCAGAGGAATCACTTCTATCTGGAAGGCTTCTCTGGAGCTCAGGACAACAGGGGAAGGTGAGACACCATCCAGAAGAAATAAGGTCTAAGGAAAGAAGTCTCAGTTCACTTAAAAATTTCTGAGTACAGCTGCAAAAGCAGTGGCAGGTGCCCATGCCTCCAACTATGGAGCAATTAGCAGTGTGAAGACTTTAGCAGCTGTGGACTGCAGTGGCTCCAGACTGAGGGGCTTGCAGGGGTCATCTTCTCCAAGAAAGGGGAGGGAAGGATACAGCCTATAGCAAATTCAGATTTTTGCCAGCAAATTTCATCTGCTGCATTGGAGGGGTCCCACACTTCCAGGCAAGATGTGAACCTGACATTGCACTAAGAGCCTACAGGAAGCTAAAGATAATTTGCCTTCTCAAGCACCCTCCCTACTGACCTGGGCTAGATGAAGAGGAGGCTGAGGGAGGAAGGGTGTAGGTGGCCAAGGGTGGATGTCAGTTTCTGAGAAAGTTTGTCTGTGAGGTTTGGCCAGCCCTGAGGACATCGCTTCTGCACCCTCCACCCACCCCAAACGTAACACTGAATGCATAGATCCCTAGCACCTGGTTTCTGAGCCGAAAGGTCTGCCAAAGAGTGCAATCTGATGATCAGACCAGAAAAGTTCATGAAAAGGGAAGAATAATAAATAAATAAAAGAGGCAAACAGGTGCATTTACTGCTTCCTTCTCCAAGACCCTTGGAAACCGGCATGCAGTCCATTAATGGGTCCTTAGCCCTGGCTTGAGCAGTTAAACAAGGGCAATCCTAATTATCTGAAACATGTTGGATCAAGAGTTAAAGAACAGTGGTAGCACAGAGCTACTTAACAATAAAATCTGAACATCAGAGTAAATTCACCATCAAAATCAGATGCCTAGACCTCAGCAAAAAATTACAAGCCAAACAAAGAAAAAGGAAGATATGACTCAAACAAAGGAACAAATCAAAGCACCAGATGAGACATAGGACATGAAATAGTTAATCTACGAGGTTCATACAAATCTATTAAATCAAATCATGTGTTGAAGAACAACATGGCTAAAGAAATACAAGAAATTAAGAAGATACTGGGTGAGCTCAAAGAAGAATTTGAAATCTTGGATAGAAAAATAACAGAGATTATGGAAATGAAAGACAAAATAAGTGAGATTAAAACTACAATAGAAGCACACAACAGCCAATTTGAAATCATGGAATAAAGAATCAGCAACTTAGAGGAGAACAACTGAAATTGAAAAGAGAGAAGAACAGAGAGAGAAAAGAACGGAAAAAAATATGTGTTTTGGAAAATGCACCAACAATGTGTTATGGGAGTTCCAGATGTAGACAAGAAGGGAAAAGGGGCAGAAAGAGTATTTGAGGAAACAATGGCAGAAAATTTCCCAACTATCATGAAAGACATAAATATATGTGTCTAGGAAGCACAGTGTACTCCAATTAAAATAAATCCAAATAAACCTATGAAAACACATAGTATCCAGAGTTTAGATGCCAAAGATAAAGAGAAAATTCTGAAAGCAACAAGGGGAAAGTGAAACATCACATACAAGGGGTGTCCAATAAGACTTAGTGCAGATTTCTCTTTAGAATCCATGGAGACAAAAGGCAGTGCTTTGATATAATTAAGGTACTGAAAAAGAAAATCTGCCAGCCAAGAACGCCTTATCTTGCAAAATTTTCCTTTAAATATGATGGTGAGTTTAAAATATTCACAGAAAAACAGAAACTAAGAGAGTTCATAAACAAGAATCCAGCTCTTCAGGAAACACTATAGGGAGTTCTTCAGCCAGAAAAGGAAAGAAAAGAGAGAGAGGTTTGGATGAGGTATAAAAGTCAAGATTATCAGAAAGGGTAACCAAAAAGGTAAAAAGATAGACCAAAAAATACAACATATGAAAGCCAAAGGATAAAATGGCTGAAGTAATGCCTTAACAGTAGTAACATTCCATGTTAGTGGATTAAATTCACCAATCAAAAGGCATAGGCTGACAGAAAACATGAGCCATCCATATGCTCTCTTCAGGAGACTCACCTTAGACACAAAGATGCAAATAGACTGAAAGTGAAAGGATGGGAAAAGATATTTCAGGCAAATAGTAACCAAAAGAAGCCAGGTGTAACTATGCTGGTGTCAGGCAAAACAGACTTCAAATGCAAAAATGTGATAAGAGATGCAGAAGACCATTATATGTTAATAAAAGGGACAATTCACCAGGAAGGAATAACAGTCATAAATATCTATGCACCTAACCAGGATGACCCAAAAACATAAGGCAAACTCTGGCAAACAATAGTTGGAGACTTCAACATGTCACTCACATTAATAGGTAGAACAACTAGACAGAAGATCAAAAGGAAACAGAGAACTTGAACAATATGATAAGAGCTGGACCTGAGGGATATATATAGAATATCACATCCCAAATCAGCAAGTTGTATACACTCTTCTCAGGGGCTCATGGTTCTTTCTCCAGGATAGACCACATGTTGGACCACAACACAGCTCTCAATAAATTTAAGAAGATTGAAATTATAAACATAGAAAGAGCAGCATGGCATTGATTTGAGTGGGCACTCACCAGCTCTCTGGCAAAAATAGCTGAGAAAGGGCAAGATCCTGCTTGAGTGAGCTGTTTTAGGAACCCACAGAGCAGGAGGCTTCAGGGCATCAATCTGGAAGGAATTGGACAAAAAGATCAAAAGCCCAAGGGGAAACCTTGGTGCTGGAGTTGGTAAGAGTACACACAAGAGACATTAATCTTTGGGCTGTCCATGTGCCAGCTGGGCCAAGAGCCTCAGCAGAGTTGTCACACCTACTCTCCAGTTCATTGGACTCACTCAGGATAACTAACAAGGAGGTGAGGATGGATAACCACCATATCAAGGAACCGAGAGAGTTTACAACTGCAAGCAAGAGTCCCATTCATCAGCCATATGTGATTGAAGCCCCCCCTCAATTACAGGTAGTGTTGACAATACCATCTCAGAATCCTCAGGATTGGACTAAAGTGGACTTACTGGTATTGTACTATAGGCTTATTATGATTCTAGCAATGGAAGAAATTGATGTGGAGACAGTGGTCACTTGAGGTGCTGAAGTCAGGGAGAAGGAAAAACAAGTATATTATGGGGAAAATTTCAGGACTTGGAATTGTACTTAATGACATTGCAATGACAGATACAAGCCATTATATATCCTGCCATAACCTACAGAATTGAGTGGGAGAGAGTGTAAACTACAATGTAAACTGTAATCCATCATTAGTGGCAATGCTTCAAAATGTGTTTCTCATTTGCAATGAATGTACCACACTAATGAAAGAAGTTGTTAATTTGGGGAAAAGTGAGAGGTGTGAGGAGTAGGGCATACAGGAATCCCCTATATTTTTTATATAATATTTTATGTAATCTAAGTATCTTTTAGAAAAAATAGAAAATATATTTTAAAAAACATTAAACAGTATGTTAATAAAAAATAAATTATACAAAGCAAGTTCTCTAATCATAATGGAATGAAGCTTGATATCAATAATAGGTTGGGAAGGGGAAAATGTGCAAATATATGGAGGCTAAACAACTCACTCCTAATCAATCAGTGGGTCAAAGAAGAGATTGCAAGAGAAATTAGTAGTTATCTCAAAACAAATGAAAACAAAACACAACTTATCAAAACTTATGGGATACAGTGAAGGCACTGCTGAGAGGGAAATTTATAGCCTTAAATGACTACCTCAAAAACAGAAGAAAGAGCTAAAATCAAAGATATAATTGAACAACTGGAGAAACAAGAAAAAGAACAACAAACCAATCCCAAAGCAAGCAGAAAGAGTGAAATAGCAAAGGTTAGAGCAAAAATAAATGAAATTGAGAACAAGAACAGCAAAAATAAAATATAGAAAATCAACAAAACTGGTTCTTTGAGAAAATCAGTAAAATCGACAAACCTTTAGCAAGACTAACCAGAGAGAGAGAGAGAGAGAGAGAGAGAGAGAGAGAGAGAGAGAGAGAAGGTACAAATAAATAAAATCTGAAATCAAAGGGGGAAGTTACACCTGACCTAACAGAAATAAAAATGATCATAAGAGGATATTCTGAAAAACTGTATGCCAGCAAACTAGACAACCTAGATGAAATGAAAAAATTCCTAGAAACTCACAGACAACCTACATTGACTTTCCATGAAATACAGGAACAAAACAAACTAATTACAAACAAAGAGACAGAATCAGTCATCAAAACTCTTCGAACAAAGAAAAGTCAAGGACTAGATGGCTTCACAGGTGAATTCTATCAAACCTGTCATGAAGAACTCACACCAATCCTCTTTAAACTCTTTCAAAAAATTGAAAAGGGGCTAAAATTACCCAACACATTTAATGAAGACAACATCACCCTAAAACCAAAGCCAGATAAAGATACTACAAGAAAAGAAAATTACAGAATAATCTCTCTAATGAACATAGATGCAAAAATTCTCAAAAAATACTTGCAAATTAAATCCAACAACATATTAAAATACTTATACAGCATGGTCAAGTGAGTTTTATTCCTGGTATGCAAGGGTGGCTTAACATAAGAAAATCAATTAACATAATAAAGCACATTAGCAAATAAAAGGTGAAAAAACACATGATCATCTAGATTGATTCAGAAAGGCATTTGATGAAATCCAGCATCTTTTCTTGAAAAAAAAACATTGTGCAAGATAGTAGAATTAAAGTTCCTCAACATAATGAAGGGCTTTTAAGAAAATTCCACAACCAATATCGTACTCAAGTGGGGATTAGGAACACAACAAGATATCACTGTCACCACTATTATTCAGCATTGTGCTAGAAGTTCTAGCTAGAGCAATTAAGTAAGAGAAAGAAATAAAAGGCATCCAAATTGGAAAAGAAGTAAAACTCTCACTATTTACAAATGACATGATCCTATATGTAGAAAATCCTGAAATATCTACAACAAAACTATTAGAGATTAAAAATGAGTTCAGCCAAGCGGCAGGATGTAAGATCAATGTGCAAAAACCAGTAGCATTTCAATACACTAGTAATGAGCAAACTGAGGAGGAAATCAAGAAAACTTTCCATTAACAATAGCAACAAAAAAACTCAAATATACAGAAATTAAATTTACAAGTATATATAGGATCTGTATTCAGAAAAGAACAAAACATTGCTAAAAATACAGAGAAGATCTAAACAAATGAAAGGATATTCTGTATTCATGGAGTGGAAGACTAAAACATCATGACGATGTCAATTCTAAACAAATTGATTTATAGATTTAATGCAATGCCAATCAAAATGACAACAACCTACTTTAAAGAAATAGAAAAGTGAATTACCAAATTTATTTGAGAGTGAAAGGGTCCAGAATAATCTAAAAATTCTAAGAAAGAAGAATGAAGTTGTAGGACACACACTTTCTGATCTTGAAGTGTATTATAAAGCCACAGTGGTCAAAACAGCATGGTATTGGCATAAAGATAGCCATATTGACTGATGAAATTGAATTGAGAGTTCAGCAATAGATCTTCACCTCTATGATCAACTTATATTTTTAAATTTTAATCCCCACCCCCCAAGATGGCTCCCACTTCTGTCTGCTCATTATCTGCTCATCTTCTTTAGGAAGCACTGAGAACTGAACTTGGGACCTCCATTGTGGCAGGCAAATGCCCAACCATTTGAGCCACTTCTGCTTCTTGCTGGTTGTGTTGTCTGCTGGTTGTGTTTTCTGCTGATTCCAGCATATGCTGGTTGCAGTATCTGTGGTATCTTCTAGTTGCAGCAGCTACTGGCTGATGTGGTTGTGGTGTCTGCTGGTTATGGCATCTGCTTGTTGCAACATCTGCTGGTTTTGGTGATTATGGCATCTGCTGGTTGTGGCAGTTGCAGCATCTGTTTATTGTGGCATCTGCTGTTTGCAGCAGTTGCAGTGTCTGGTGTTTGTGGCATCCGCTGATTGATTCATCTGCTCCTTGTGGTAGTTGTGGTGTCTGCTCATTGTGGCAGTTGTGGCATCTGCTTGTTGCAGTGTCTGCTTGTTGTGGCATCTGGTCATTGTGATATCTGCTTGCTGCAGTGTCTGCTGGTTGCAGCACCTGCTTATTTTCTTTAGGAGAGATGGGGAACCAAACCCAGGATCTCCCGTGTGGAAGGCAGGCAACCAATTGCTTGAGCCACATCCACAACCCCAGGTCAACTGATTTTTCATAAGATTACCAAGTTCACTTTTCTGGGACAGAAAATGGTGCCAGCATGTCCATAATCAAAAGAATGAACCAGGACCCATATCTCATTCCCTAAACAAGAATAAACTCAAAATGGATCAAAGACCTAAACATAAAGCCAGGACCATAAAACTCCTAGAAGATAATATAGGGAAACATCTACAAGAACTTGTAGTAGGTGTGTGTCTCTTAAACCTTACACCTAAAGCTCGAACAACAAAAGAAAAAATAGATAAATGAGACCTCCTCAAAGTTAAACACTTCTGCACCTCAAAAGGCTTTGTGAAGAGGGTAAAAAGACAGCCTACTCAATGGGAGAAAATACGTGGAAATCACACATCTGACAAGGGTCTAATATCCATCATATATATAGTGATCTTACAACTCAATAATAAAAAAGACAAATGGTCAAGGAAAAAAATGGGAAAAAGATCTAAGTAGATACCTTTCTGAAGAAGAAATACAAATGGTGAAAAAAAACATGAAAAAATATTCAACATCACTGGCTATTAGGCAAATGCCAATCAAAGCTTCAATGAGATATCATTTCACACCCAGTAGAATGACCACTATTAACAAAACAGAAAAGTATAGGTTTCGGAGAGGATGTGGAGAGACAGGATTCCTTATGTACTGTTGGTGGGAATGTACAATGGTACGGCCACTGTGGAAGTCTGTTTGGTGGTTCCCAAAGAAGTTAGATATAGATCAATCATGTTACCTGACGATACTCCTACTAGATATATACCCAGAAGAACTGAGAGCAATGACATGAACAGACATCTGTACACTGATGTTCATAGCCACACCATTCATAATTGCCAAAAGATGGGAAAAAACTGGATGTCCATATATTGATCAATGGTTTAACAAACTGTGGTATATGTACATGAATAAATATTATTCAGCTGTAAGAAAAAATGAAGTTGTGAAGCTTATAACGGCGTGGATGAACTTAGAGGAAATTATGTTGATTGAAGTAAGCCAGGCACAAAAGGACAAATATTGTATGATTTTGATATTATTATCCAAATATAATGAGCAAACTCATGGAGTTAATAGCTAGAATATAAGTCATCAAAGAATAGAATGTGGTTAGAGAATGGAAAGCTGAGATTTAATCTGTGCAGAACTAGTAAAAAGTTTGTAAATAAATAGATATTGTGAAAGCACATCATTGGATTTATAATGAGCAGCACTTACATATGGGCATGATAGTGGGTTTTTGGGGTTGTTGACATTTTCTTTTTGAGTAAAGAAAATGCTCTAATATTGATTGAAGTAACAAATGTGAAACTCAGTGGTTATACCAAAAGCCATGGATTGTACACTTTAGATTATTACCTGGTTTATGAACAAAAAAATAATAAGTTCGGTTGGAGGAAAATACACAAAATGTAAGATACAGACTATAGTTAGTGTTAACACTGTGACAATGCTCTTACATTATCTGTTACAAATTATTAACAAAAATGCAAAGTATTTATGGTGGGGTGATGTATGGGAGCCCTATATGATGTATGTGACATTTATTTATATGATACATTTCAGGTAAATGCATTTGAGTGAAAATTTTAATTTTCAGAATTAAATAATAGATTAAAACAACAATGATAATACATGAGCTTAATTTTATATACTCCTTCACAATTTACTGGCCAATCAAATCCAATAGCATATTAAAAGAATTACACTTGACAATCAAGTGGTTTCTATTCCTGGTATGCAAGGGTGATTCAGCACAACAAAATCAATCAACATAATATGCCACATTAACAAATCAAAGGAAAAAAAATCAAGATCATCTCATTTGACAAAATCAAGCATCCTTTCTTGATAAAAACAATACACAAGATAGGAATAGATGTAAAGTTCCTCAACATGATAAAGGGAACATATAAAGATCCCACAGCCAACATCATACTTAAAGGGGAGAGATTGAAAGCTTTCCCTGTAAGATCAGGAATAAGACAAGGATTCCTACTGTCACCACTGTTATTCGACATTGTAATAGAAGTTCTAGGTAGGGCAATTAGCAAAATAAATAGCATGAAATATCAACACACAAAATTAAATTGTAAAGACAGTAGTGTTTCTATGAATTAGTAATGAACAATCTGAGGAGAAAATCAAGAAAAGAATTCCATTTACAACAGCAACAAAATGACTCAAATTTCTATGTATTAATTTATACAGAGAAGCAAAGGACCTGCATTCAGAAAACTACATAACACTGCAAAAAGAAATAAAAGAAGACCTAAACAAATGAAAGGACATTCCATGTTCATAGATTGGAAGACTAATCAATTCTATCCGAATTTATTTACATGTTCAGTTAAATCCCAAACAAAATTCCAGTAGCTTACTTTACAGAAATAGAAAAGTGAATTACCAAATTTATTCAGAAGGGAAATAAACTCTGAAAAGCCCAAAACATCCTAAAAATGAAGAGTGAAGTTGTAGGATTCATGTTTCCTTAACTTGAAATGTATTACAAAGCTACAGTGTCAAAAAAGCATGTTATTGGCCTAATAATAGACATATTGATCAATGGAATTGAATTGAAAGTTCAGAAGTAGAATTTTCAATTCCATTCCATTCTCCTCTACAATTAATTGATTTTTGATAAGCCTACCAAATCCAATTGGCTGGGACAGAACAGTGTCTTCAATAAATGGTATTGGGAGAAGTGGATATCCATAAACCAAAAGAATGAAAGAGGACCCCTATCTCACACTTTATACAAGCATCAACTCAAAATGGATCAAAGACCTAAATATAAAAGCCAGGACCATAAAAATCCCAGAAGATAATGTAGAAAAATGTCTTCAAGATCTTGTGGTAGGTGGGGGTCTCTTAAAGCTTACATCCAAAACATGACCAATGGAAGAAAAAAAATTAGATAAATGGGACCTCCTCAAAATTAAACACGTAGGGGGACGGATGTGGTTCAAATGGTTGGGCATCTGTCTCCCATATGGAGGAAACCGGGTTCGATCCCCGGGACCGCCAATAAAAAAATTAATTAATTAATTAAATTAAACACGTTGGTACCTCAAAGAACTTTGTGAAGAAAGAAAAAAAACAGCCTAGTCAATGAGAGAAAATATTTGGAAATCACATATCTGGCAACTTTTTAATATCTATGATATATAAAGAGATCCTACAATTCAACAATAAAAAGACAAATGACCAGACTAAAAAATAGGCAAAAGACTTGAATACACATTTATCCAAAGAAGAAATACAAATGGCAAAAAAAAAAAAAAAAAAAAAAAAATGCATGAAAAAATGTTCAACATCACTGGTTGTTAGGGAAATGCAAATCAAAGCTAAAATGAGATAACATTTCACCCCTATTATAATGGCCACTATTAAATAGAAAACTACAAGTGTTGGAGAGGATGTGGAGAGGTAGGAACACTAATTCACTGTTGGTGGGAATGTACAGCTGTTGTGGAAGTCTGTTAGGATGGTCTAAGGAAGTTAGAAAAAGTTCCACCATGCCCTCTGTCAATGCCACAACTAGGTACATACCCGAAGAACTGAGAGCAGGAACACTAACATACATTTGCCCTGATATTCAAAGCAGTATTATTCACATTGCTAAAAGATGGTAATCCCCAGGTGTCCATAAACTGTTGAATGGATAAACAAACTGTGGTACATATAAACTATGGAATATTATTCAGATTTAAGAAGAAATGAAGTCATGAAGCATGTGGCAATTTGGATGAATCTGGAGGACATTATGTTGAGTTAAGCAAACCAGACATAAAAGGATAAATATTATATGATTTTGCTATTATGAACTGAATAAAATGAGCAAACCCATGGAGTTAATAGCTACAATATAAGTTACCAGAAAATAGAATGAGGTTAGAGAATGGAAAGCTGAGGTTTAATCTGTGAAAAATTTTAAAATAAAATAAATAAAATACTAGTTAAACTTATTTTTATATAATCCATCACAATTTTTCATAGGAGGGCAAATTTGCAGGATGGAATATTGGAAATTTAATTATATATCCTTATTTGTTATAGATAGATAAAAGATATAGATATATTATAACCTTAATCTGAAAGTGAGTGAAACTGAGTTAAGCAGATTCCATGTGTTCCTAAATGACATATATCCTTCGTCAGTAGGAAACAAATGAGGACTTTGCAAATGAAATATCTGATGCTACTTCATTGATTGCCATGAAAATATCAGGAAAAATAATCTTAGAATAGGCAATTATAGTTCCAGTCCCCTCACTCCACACATAAAATTGGTTATTATGCAACATTAACACTTGGAGAAATCAAGATTTAGCAGATGTTCATCTTGCTTAAATTGCTTATATTTTAAATTTTCATTTGCGTAGTCTTGGTGTTTCTGAATTGGAAATTGGTCCAATGGTCAGGAAAATTAATTGCTGGCCCTGTTTGGACTGGCCGTGGCTACAATTTCATTGTGATTATGTTTATTACTTAAGACACCCAAAGAATAACACAGTGAATTTATATTCTAATATTTCAAGTTTGGTTCTGTGCATGAGTGTACACTGATTATATTGATCCCAGCTTTGAGGTCAATTTTCTGTTGTCCTTTGTCATATGTGGCTTACAGCCAAATTCTAAATCTCAGTATCATGGGCAACTAAAGATTATATAGCCATCCCATAAAACCCTAATATGATATAGAATGCATGCAAAAATTGCCCTGATGGTTGTCTATGTTTCCCTCCAAAATCAGTAGTTTCTAGTTTTTTTTTCAATTAAATAATCACATTTTTCTCAAAGTAAGCAATAAATACCACTCTCTTTACAGTTTTTTTTTTTCAATTAGTCTTAGATATGTCTTATGAAGTCTTAGAATTCATTTTTTCTCACTTTGCATTCTTACAGTACTTAAATGTTCAGTTTTTTTCTATAATACCCTACTGAGTCCAATTTTTTCAGACTGGATATTTCTAGTCTTCTCAACTATACTTCATGCATATAGCTAAATTCTATCATCATTATGTTCCCTCCTTAGTTTATAAATACTGAGAAGTCCCATGGAATAAAAGTAAAAAGGCACAGTTTTCTTATATCTGTTGTTTTGAAATTATTGTTCTACTACTTCCTACAGTGTGAATTTGGACTATTTCTTTAATTATTCTGGGCCACTTATAAAATGAATAATATGAATCAGAATATTTAACTAAAAAAAATTGTATGTTGACTGGAAATAATATTTTTAAAGTATCTAGAAGGAATTAGGAATTTAATAAATATAAATCATTACTTCAGAGAGAAAGAAATGTTATATTTATTAAAACATTTACAATATTCCCTGCTGTTTTAGTCCATTCTCACTATTGCCTCATTTAAAAGCACCACAAATTTTCTTTGAATTCTTATGTAGTTGTGTTTGTTGTTTTGGTTGTGTTTGGACTATCTTAGTGCATTATATCTATTTTTATTAATTGATTTATTAATGTACTTATTTAATTAATTTTAATTTTTAAAAAATTTAGCCCACTATTTCACCCTGAATTTATCTCTTTTTTATATTTTCATTCCATCCTCCAAGTATCTGCTTTCTAAATATTTACAAATATTACTTTCTGTGTTCAGTCAATGCCATGAAAAAATATTGATCCTTATATTTATCTTAGGTTCTTAATTGGCTAAATAATACCCTACATTAAAATGGAGTCATATAGGAAAACACATGCATGCATCTGATTTCTCTTTAACTGTTTCTTCTACCTCTTTGGGGGTTTCTAACATTGAGACATATATATGTTTCTCAAATATTACCTATAATAATGGGTTTATAGAAGCATATGATCACCCACAAACGGAACATAGGCCTGTTTACATTAAAATAAATTATTATTATAAACGATTATATTTTTTTAATTTGAATTATTATAAGTTTTAATATGGCAAGTTTTGTTTTCCTTGTGGAACATCATATAAATGAGACAAGAACATCTGTGACAATTCTTCTCTGAAGTTGAGAAAAAGCAATTACAAGAATTGCCACACTTTCAATAGCTAGTATTGGGGCCTTACTTCCCCTAGGTTTATATTTAGCTGTTTTAGTGATTGGAAATGATGGAACTGAACTGCAGTGCTCACATGATCATTGGGGATTCCATCTCCAAAGGACTTGGGACAAATATAAACACAACATCAGGAAACATAAGAGAAAAGAGCCAAGACTTCGTAGGTGTCATGTTTACATGTCAAAACAAACGGTTTATAAATGCTTTCCATGGTTTTAAAACAGCAACTTTCAAAATATGCTGTGAAAAGAATATGAAAAAAAATCATCTGCTTCAAGTCCATTCTAATAATTTTATGAAACAGAATTAGTCTGTTCCCCAAATTAACTTGTTCTCTTGAAATAATTTATATATTTATTCCTTATTTTCCTCAGGTAGCTGTATCAAATGCTTCATATCTTCTACTTAAATATATTTTAAAAAGAACATCTTTAAAGAAATATTTTAATCTCCAAACATGACTATTATAAAGTGTTGACTTTTGTTAAAACAGGAAATGAGCTTGGATTTGTTGAGTTCCATTACCAGAAGTAATTTTCAGACTCAGGGATTATTTTATCCCTGATTTCACAGCAAAAGAAAAGAATTGGGTGAAAGTCCAAACAAAAATTAATATTTATTAAATAAAATGAAAAAGCAAATATAAAAACAGTGAAACAAGAAGAAACTGATCATCAAAGTAATACATTGGTTTGCTAAAAACCAAAAACCAATCAAAGCAAGGCAAACTAAAGAAAACTAAACCAAAAAAGACAAAGCACACACAAAACACACACATACACACGGCTTAGTCAAAAAAACATTTGCTGGATATGTGAAAAGATGATCCATTCTCCATTTTCTTTATTTCTTTTACTTTGATTAGGCAATTAACATTTGGAGAGTACCTGTGATGTGCCACACAGTTTTCACATAAATTCTTATTTAATTCTTACCATTAACATTGAGGAAGGTTTATAGATGAAACTAATAAGAAATCACAGCTCAATATGGTAGAAAGTGAATCATCATTTTTTTCAACTTCTTGTTTTAATAAAATGGACATAATTAAAGCTATCTTGTAGCCTTGTTTACAGAATTTTAATTTTAATAGTTTATTTTTAGCTATTTATTAATTTACCTTACATTGTAATAAGATGTAGAAAACCTTGCCTATGTTTTCTGACTCTTTATTCAATACCAGGGAAATATTATTCCTATATTATGGATTGTGGAACAGTATTTTCATAAATATTCAGTGAAAACAGATTCAGTTGTCGAATTAATTTGGAAAATGATATATATTACTTACTCTTTTCTGAAACTCAGAAAGCTGAGTAGCTTATTTTGTGAGCTGAAAAGCCCTGCCATGAAAAATTCTTTCTTAAATACTACTTAACCAAAGTGTTTCCCAAACATATACATACGAACCTTATTTTTCTAGTTTTCGGTGTTACCTGATAAAGTTTAACATAAAATCAGTTTAATGAATTAACTTTTCCTGGATGAAATGCCAAAAGGTCAATTCAAACATGATTGACTCTTCAGGAAGCATAAGTACTGTCCTAGATATTAGATTTGAAGCTTTTGACCAGAGGCAATTAAAATATATTGAGAAATTTTTCTGATTTGATATTAAAGAAATCAAAACACTATGAAAAAATCTGACATGAACAAATCCAAGTCACTGAATAAGAAATGCTATAGGAGAGCATGAGATGAAAGGACCATATCAATTGTAATTGCAAAGAGTGATTTCCTGGAATAAGTGAGTTTTGACAAATTAGTAACTTTATTATGATTGAAATCTTTGCCTTTTTTTTCTTTTCTCTTTTCCAGACTCCACTGATTCTCATTTACTTTCTTAAGGAATAGTCTATGTTTTATTGATTGAAACAATATATAAATATATAGTTTGCTTTTTATATTATTGGTTAATATATGTGTCATGTTTATTAGTTATCTAAATTAAAAACATATTATACAAAATAATTTTTCAGAGGTCTCAAAAAATTTACCTGTTAAATATTGAGTTCTCTGACATGATCTTCTCTTCCCTAAATTATGAGGTCCCTGAATTCTTTTTCTGGAATCTGGAATATACTGTTATCTAGAATCCAGCCCCTGAACTAACTTTACTAAACAAATAAGCCTGTTAGGAGAATCCAAGGGATTCATAATTGTGTGAATTTAGTTTACTGTGGATTGTTATTTAAAACAATTAAAACCATGCAGTTCTGTAAAGATGCTAGTAGATTGAATTCATACATACAATTTGTACTATTTGGTTATTTTCTTTTACCCCTTTTTCCCTGTAGATTTCTTATAGGGGAACCACATAAATTGCTGACAGAAATGTCACTGTGATAACAGAATTCATCCTCCTGGGACTGATTGAAAACCCTGAACTGAATATTGTCCTTTTTGTGCTGTTTCTCCTGCTCTATCTCATCACTGTTGTGGGCAAATTGCATTATCACGATAATTCTGGCTGGTTCCCGGCTCCATTCCCCCAAGTACTTTTTCCCTAGTCACTTGGCTTTCTAGGATTTCTGCTACTCGTCAGTCTTTATTCCAAAAATGCTGGTGAACTTCTTAGCAGGACAGAAAGCCTTCTCCTACCAGGGGTGTCTCCTTCAGTATTCTTTTGCTAACATGTTCCTGACAAGTGAGTGCTTCCTCCTGGCTGCCATGGCTTATGATCGGTACATTACTGTCTACCGCCCACTGCACTATATGGGTCTCCTGACTCCTAGGTTCTGTATCCACTTTGTGACTGCTTCCTACCTAATAGGTTGTGCCAACTCTCTCACCTACCTGAGTGGCTTGCTCAGTCTCTGCTTCTGTGGGCCCAATGTCATGAACCATTATTTCTGTGATATCTCATTGCTCTTTAAACTCTCCTGTTCTGATACCCACTGAAGCGAGGTTTTTATTTATTGTCCTCTCTGGAGTGACATCCATGACCACCTTTCTGATAGTGGTTAGTTCCTACCTTGGTATCCTTCAGTGTTCTGAAGCTACACTCTGCAAGGGGCAGATATAAAGCCTTCTCCACATGTGCCTCCCACCTGACAGTGGTGACTCTCTGCTATGGAACCATGATATTTACGTATCTTGGAACCAGTTCTAGCTACCCACAGGATAGAGCCAAAATCCTATCTGTGTTTTATACTCTGTTGCTGCCAATACTAAATTTTCTGATATATAGTGTGAGAAACAGAGACCAAAGAACCAATGAGAAGAATTCTTAAGAGAAAAATATTTGCTCAGTGAACATGAATTTTCAAGCAGAAACTTACTTGAAAAATATGTAATGGCATTATAGGCAAGTTCATTCTAAGCATAACCACAGGAGATGTGGGTGAAAAATGTAAGGTATTTTCAAAGATGTTTATGTGAAGGGATATACTCATTATTGACTTTGGAAAAATATGTGTGTGTGTCACATATGCCCTAAATAATATTTTGAATCTCTGCTAACTTCATATGTAATCAATTGATACCTTCCTGCACTGGATTGATTAGTTATAAAATATGATTGTCAGTTTGGTAAAAGAATATAGAAGAACTAGTAGGTAACAATCACACAAACACACAACACAGACACACACATGCACACACACATAAAAGTAGGGGAGATTTGGTTACAGAGAGTGCACTCAATCTTCCTTCTTCCAGGAGCTGAACCATTTTACAGATGAGTAAACAAAGGAGTTAAATCTTATCCAAGATCAGACATTTAGCTCTACATTTTAGAGCTAAAAGTTAAACCGCCATATAGTCATATAAAAGTACACAGGCCTTCTCTCCATTTTACATAAACAAACAGATCTTCCTAAATTTCTCTAATATGCCATATTTGTTTAGAAATGTGAAAACTGAAATATTTAATTAAAAATAATTTTTAATTTTTATATGGCATCTTCACTTCTTCCAGTTCTTTAATGGATATGCAAAAATAGCAATGCAAATGTATTCTATTCAAAAATACAATGGGATTCATCACAAATAGCATTCAGGAAACTTCAACAAAACAAACTATTAGCATAAGTGTAACAGTTTGAAAATGCTGATAGCTTTTTTTTTTTTTTTAGAAGTTGATAATTTTCACCTATTTGGCTTATTTTCAGCCCAAAGCCCACATGATTTTTTTAATTCTATTCACTTAGTCATGCATCAAAAATTCATTCCAGCATCATTGCCATCACCCCAATTGTTAGGAGAGCAAACAGCCATTGTTAAATGATACCTTATCAATGTGTAGTAAACAATAATTTTGGGTTTGTGACAAATGTGTATTTCTACCAAATGGAACAATATTTAGTGCATGGCAATAAATCTTATCTGATAATATCTACAAAAGTCTATGGCATTTTTGTCTTGTTGCCTAACAATTAAATTCATATAAAGTGTAACAAAATAGGTTAAAGCACATTTATTTCATTGTTTCTATACAGCCCTCATTTTCTTCAGGAATAATTTCATTTGTCAAATATTTTGGTCTCATGTCCCCACATCAGCATATACATATACTTTGATAAGATATGATTATTATAACCAAGTTTTTTAATATATATACTTCTGAGAATTTCACATATCTACAACATCCCTCATTAGTGTGGTACATTTGCCACAATTGATGAATACATCTTGAGGCATTGCCACTAAGTGATAATTATGGTTTACATTGCAGTTTACACTCTCTGCCACACATTTTTGCAAGCTATTACAGGAAACATAATGAACTGTATCTGTCATTGCAATGTCAATCAGGATAATTCACAAGTCCTGAAAATATCCCCAAATTTTACCTATTTTTCCTCTCCCTCCCTCAGAACCTCCAGTTGCCACTGCCTCCACATCCATGTTCTTCCATTGCTAGGTTCACAACAAGTCTACAGTAGAACAACTGTAAATCTAGTCTAGTCCATTGTCCATTCCCCAATCTTGAGGATTCTGTGATGGTGATACCCACTACACCTCTAATTTAGAGGGGGTTAGATCCCATGGGGCAGATGGATGGGACTTTCTTGCTTGCAGTTACAGACCCTCTCTGTTCCTTGAGATGGTCATTGTCAGTCATCATTTCCTTGTTAGTTGTCCTGGGTGAGTTCAATGAACTGCAAAGTAGGTCTTGCAAGTCTCTTGAGATTCAGGATCCAATTGACACATGGACAACCCAAAGATTTAAGTCTCTTGGACATAAAACTGTCAACTCTAGTACTAACTATAGGTTCAGATAGAGGGGCAGCAGATCCATGTGTAGGTAAAACACAACTGAGTCCAACTCTATCACAATAGGGAGTGTAAATTCCAAAGTAGGGCCCATTGACAGGGCACCAAACTCCGGAGCTGTCTGTCCTGCCTATAGTGTCTGGATGCCTTCAGAGCCCTCAGAAGCCCTGCTTTTGAAGAAATATTTACTTTGGCAGTCAATGAGTTCATGGTGAGACATGCATAAGTGTAACCTCTGAAATGACCTCCCAAACTCACTTTGAAGTCTCTTAGCCATATAAACTCATTTGCCTTTACCCTTTCCCTTTTTTGGTCAAGGTCTTTTTCCAGTTGCATTGCTAGTTGGTTCTTGCTAGTAATCCCTCGGTGTCAAGGAGGCTTATCCTCAGAGTCATGCTCCATGCTAGGGAGAAGGTAATGCATTTATATGTTGAGTTTTGGCTTAGAGACAGGCCAAGCAACAAGGAGGCTCTCAGGAGACAACTCTTAGGCACTCTATAATAAATATGCTAAGTTTCAGTTTCAAAAGTAAAGGTTCATAAGTACAGTCATTGCAATCAAGGGCCCGTCAATGGTACATCCTCCTGCAGTAGTTACTGCCCCTGTACTTCAGGGATTTTTGCCATCCCATTAGAGAATGTGGCAGGGCTCTCCAGGATGGGAATTTGATATTTCTTTGGTTATTGTGTGTATCTCCACCCACTGTGACAATGCCCCATGAACATTTGAACACATTCATATGCCTTATATGTATGCCCCAGATGAAAATCCTCCCATGCATCCTCCATCTCTGACTCCCTGCACCAAATATTATATTTTTTACATGTTCTAATTTGTTAAAGCTCTTTTTCAGGAGAAAGTATCAAGAATAATAAGAACATCATTTGGAGAACCATTGGATTGAAGGTTTAGGGCACAAATAAAAATTGTCTCTTACTATTGGAGGAATACCATGGAGAAAAGGATTAGATTTGTTTTAAATGGTTTCAAGGGATAAAATTCTATGAATTTAAAAATTTTTGAATCAAAAGCATTTAGGAAAGTCAAAGAAATATAATGTTAGTATTATCTACACTGTTTAGACGCTATGTGAAAACAAATTTTGACTCACTATAATAGGGTTTATGTTATATAATATCCTAAAGCTGAGTGGGGTTATGCTTAAGATAAAGACCCTGGAACTGGGAGATTCCAGCAAATATGGACAATTTTGTGAGATTTTGCAGAAAGGAGTTTGAACATCAAACAGATGGTTATGTATGTTGCTTTGGAGTGTCATTTCAACAGCCATTCGACTGGTGGTTATCAAACAGAGCATAAATTATGAATTTGGAAAAAGCTGTAATAGGACCTCTTATTTTCTGCCATGTTCTTCCAGAATCAAAGAAATTTAGACTTGAATGGGACCGTACACCTTCTTCCACTCCTAATGAGAAAACCAATCTTGAAGAAAAAAGTTGTTTGCATTAGACCTCATTACTCATTAGGAAAATAGTGTCATTCTGAGTTTCAGTGCAATACTATCTTTTAATTGCACATACAATTAGACAGCAACTTGTTCATCAAGCTAATTACAGTAATTAAGAATGTCTGAGTAGAGATACGTTCACAATTTTGTTGGACATTTGAGCATTTTATATCCAAAAGTGAGTAAAATGCAAATATCCACCCCAAGAAAAATATTTCTCTTACTCAAACTCAACATTTTAAAACTAGCATCACCATTGTTCCTGCTCCTTTTTTCTATTATTTTGCCTGGATAAACGTGTTCCAAACACTCAGTCACATAAACCAGAATCCTAGAAAGTCATCTTGAATTGATATCTTTTACTTTCTCTAAATGTTTATTGGATTAGGTCATGTTACTTCTGTCTCCCAAATGCTCTCCAAATAAATGACCTTTTCAATATTAATCAACATTTATGCTGCTTTGCTCTAGGCACTCACATTCTCTAATCCTAAATACTGAAATACTTCTAATTTCTTTCATTTTTTTGTAGCCTGCCTAGTTAGTTACTCTTTAATGTATCCCCAATTTTACCTCAGGAGAAAGTTTATAATCAAAATACATTCCTTAATGCCACATTTTGTTAAAACTTTTCCCTAGAATATTATCATTTTCAAAGACCTAGATCAAGAATCCCCAACTCTCTCAAGATTTTCTTTATAATTTCCTTCATGAAATTGGATTACTTCCTCCATTGTTCTACCACTGCACGTTGTCATGTACAAATGGATTGCAAAGTCTTGTTTTCATACCTAACTTCTCTTCTAGAACTGTTACTCCTGTAAGGGATAAACAGTATCTTACACAATTTCATAGACCAGGATTACTGGGAATGTGACTGTCATTTAAAAGAATATCATAGACGTTCAATACTTGCTTGTTGAATAAATTGGTGAGTTAATTATATAACAAGATAGTTTTCACACCTACTATATCTTAGTATATTTTCTGTTGAAATAGTTAAATAAGTAAAAATAATCAACAGTTATTTTAAAATTTTACCACTTATTACAGTAAAAAAAAATCAGCGAATTATTGGAAGAAAATTTTCATTAGCTAGTTAGAAATTGAAGGACTTAGTAATTATTCTTTAATATAAACCCAGATGAAAGAACTCTCTCAGATATTGTTACATCATTCAGTACTGCCTTTATTGTTCATGAATTATTTGTAGCAATCAGAGGAATGAGTTGGAACATCATATTTAAGTTGCATGTGGAAAAGAATCAAAGATTAATTTGCTGAGGTTCTTTTTTGAAAACAAAATGTGTGTATATATTATTTCTCTCTCTCCATTAAGACTGACTCTATGTACCCTGAGAGAAGAGTTTGCTTATTCATATTTGTTCTGCAGCATCTAGCAAAGTATCATATAGAAAATGTGCAAATAAATAATGTTAGCATTTTGGCATATGTGACGATGTATTTAAAGAAGCATTTATATCCACATGCAAGTTAATGATAATTTTCTTTGTGTTTCCTAGCTTGTGGAAGTATAGTGATAATTCATTAGGACCAAGGACTCTGTTGTATTCATATGTATATTTTGTTTGGCATTTGGACAGGGGTGTACATACTGGGATTCAACAAATAATAGTTTTGTTAAAAATTATATTCCTAGAATTATTTTCCAAACATTTTTATGAATATATTAAATATGACATTGTGATTTACAGATATATTCCTTCTTAAATGATGTCTTTTCTAAAGGATTCAGATAGGGAAACATGAATAAACAGAGTTATAGTTTGTATATATGATTTTACGTAATTAGAGTCAACTGGTTAAAAAGTTCTCATATCTCATATAACAAAAACAAAACTCCTGCAAAGAGAAATCAGTTTCAGTTTTGAGAGTGACATAGGTAGCTAATATGATGAGATTTGTGTGTGTATATATGGGTGTGCATTTTCTCTTATCTACATTACAGTGGTCTATCTGGAAAGCTTCATTGTACAATGTAATATTTTATATAAACTGTTTTAATAAGTAGTGGACATCTTATGAAATTCTATGGCATTAATGTAGGGATATGTAGAGGCTATCTACAATTCACTCAATACTTTTTATTAAGGCTACATAGTTTTTCCTTCCAATCATAGCATCTGATTAATATTGGTTACTGTGAAGTTTTTTTGAGATCATTATTGAGAATTATTAAAACACTTATATTTTTTTAATTTATTTTTCTACCAGGCATTTTTATTTTTTCATTCTAAGTATAATGCTTGTTTTAAAACAATTATGTAAAACATAGTTTTCAAACCTTATTTCTATTTATCCTGGTTCTAATTTGTATGTATTTAGTTTTTCTGCAATTACATTGAATATGTATTCTTCCATTGACAATTTAGAGTAGCTTGCACACCTCTATATTTACTATTACTAAAATTATATATTTATGTTCCTTTAAATTTATTAATATTTTCTTGATGTTCTGTTTTTAGGAGATTAAAAATATCTCACACTTTATTTACTCATCAGGAGATAAGGGTATTTACTTTATGTGTCCAAATTATGCTAAAATGTCCTTATCTACTCCCCTCAGTATGCTTCTTATACTTATCTCTGGTATACCTCCCAGTTTCTTTTTTAGCTGCTTTCTCTGCACCTTGCCTTTAGCCCCAATAAAACCCATCCTTCCAGAATGAGTCACGGATTTTTTTGCCACCCCTTTTCTTTCTCTCACTGACTATCTCACAGCTTTTACTCTCTCCCATACAGATGATCAACTCTATAATGTTTGGGACTATGTCCCCAGCAGTAAACATTGTGTCTGAAATTTGCCAGATATATTTTCTTTTTAATATGCTGAGAAAAAATACTGCCTTTAAAACATGTTTGATATATCAGGCTTCAAACCAAAAATAACTATTTTTGTTCAGTTTAAGATATCTTTTATATCAATGGAAAATAAAAACAAAGATTACTTTTCTCAACTAGTTTTATTCCAAAAAATATTTAAGGAATTCCCCAAAACAAAATATGTAATGACAAAAAATGAAATATAATTGGCTAATATTATGTAGATTCAGTCTTACTCATACCCATACTCAAAAGAAAGAATTCTAATTAAAAATGGAATCAAGAATATTAGCTGATAATTGGTGAAAGTAGTATAAAATTAGGATTTTGCATAGGATATTTGCCTTTCAAAATATGAAAGGGGTGGGGAAGGTGGATAACGCAAATATCTAAAAATAGCTAAAGACCAACAAATAAGAAAGGGGACACAAAAACAAAATATATATTTTAATAAAGAAAGTAAAACTGTTAATGAAATGAAATATAATATAGAGGAAATATAAGTTTATATTATTAAGTGGGACAAATTCTTCCAAGAAGACAAGAATTATGAGAGTGAATCACAATCTAAAATCTAAGATAAGAAATTTCTTATACAATTTCTAAGAAGACACAGTAAAGCAAATCATTAGGATAAAAGGATACAAAGTAACCAATTTTACAGAACATTGTTTTTATTATTCCATTTACCTGAGCATTATTTCCTCTAGGTAATTTTATGGCTCTCCACTTCTTTCAGGTTGCTTAAATGTAAACTTATCATTGAAGGTTCTCTGAAAAGTGTTTTTGAGAACTAGGCCAACTGTCTCCCAGGTACCGCTCAACTAAGTTTTTCTCCATAGCACTTATCACTATCGACACACATGTACTTCATCATTTGTACCCCCTCTCCCATGTAAAAGAATATCACTCCATGTCATCCTTTTTAAAAAATATATTTTATTTATTTTTAAAAGATACTTAGATTACATAAAATTTTACATAAAAAAATATAAGGGATTCCCATATGCCCCACTTGCCAGAACCTCCCACTTTTCCCCACATTAACAATTTCTTTCATTAGTGTGGTACATTCATTGAAATTGATGAACACATTTTGGAGCATTGCCATTAAGATTAAGCATGGATTATAGTTTACATTGTAGTTTACACTGTCTCTCACACAATTCTGTAGGTTAAAACAGGATATATAATGACCTGTATCTGTCATTGCAGTGTCATTCAGGTCAATTCCAAGTCCTGAAAATGCCCCCATACATCTCTTTTCCCTCTCCCTACTTCAGCACCTCCAGAGGTCACTGTCAATGTAATAATTTCTTCCATTGATAAAATCACAATAAGTCTATAGTAGAATGCCAGTAAGACTACTCTAGTCCATATTTTATTCCACAATCCTGAGGATTCTGGAATGATGATGCTTACTCCACCTCTAATTGAGAGGGGACTTCGATCCCATATGGCTGATGGATGGGACCCTCTTGCTTGCAGTTGCAGACTCTCTTGGTTCCTTAGTGTGGTGGTTGTCCATCCTCACCTTCTTGTTAGTTGTCCTGGGTAAGTCCACTGAACTGGAGAGTAGGTGTCACAACTCCGTTGAGGCTCAGGGCCCAACTGGCACATGGATAGTTCAGAGATTCAAGTTTCTAGGATGTACAATTTCCAACTTCACCACCAACTATAAGTTCAAATAAAAGAGACAGAAGAGGCATGTGTAGAGAAGTCATATCTGAGTCCAACTTTGTCACACTCGACAGCACTATCTCCAAAGTAAGGCCCACTGGCAAGGCACCAAACTTCGGAGCTACCTGCCATGACCATAGGACCTGGGTGTCTCTGGAGCTCTCAGAGCCCCACTCTTTGGGGTCCATATCATTCTTGTTAGACCTCCTCAAAGTTCCTCATCTGCACAGTCCAGCCCCTGCACAGGGTCTCTGCACTGTTCTGGAACACCTTCTTCCCATGTATCAGTATGACTAACTCTTTTCTTCTAGCCTTTGATCAAATGCAGTCTTTTATATTGAGGTTTGCTCTGACCATACTATTTCCTTTTGCTTGCTCATGCCATTGTTCTAGAACATATCCACTACATGGTCGTATACTTTATTTCTTTTTTTAAAAAGTACTTTCCACATTCTAACTTGGCATATCACTTATTTCTGTTTATTTTTCGTTTCTCATGGCTAGAATACAAGGCCCAAGAAAACAAAATCTTTTATTCTTTTGCTATTGAATAGTGCTTGGTACATTGCATGTATTCAATAAAATGCACTAGAATGTTTAGACATAACTTATCTACTGTGTAATTTATTCAACAAATAAAACACATTTCAGAATTTTCATGTCTTAAAAATATAATTGAGAAGGCTAAAATTACATATCAACATTTGAGTTTTAATTTCTCTGTATCTATGATTCATTTATACAAATTGATTACAATTAATCCATATATTTCAATAAATGTCCAAAGTTTAATACAACAAAGCAACATTTTCTGACAAAAGTGTAATTTAATTTAAAATTAATATTCACAATATAAAAACTGAAAAATTGTTGAACTAGGAAATTATAAATTAATAATACTAAATACATAATTTTAAGTTATCGTTGGTCAAAAAGGAAATAAAATTTTGATTCTTTTTTTTTTTTACATGATAATCCAGCTTTATTTATTTATTTATTTTGATTTTTTTTTATTGTGGGTAAAAATCAAATTTTTCACAATACACACCAATATTTGTAAAATGATATATAAATATATATGCATATATGTGGATTTGGTTACATAAATGTTATTTTTATATATATATTTTAAAAGATGCTTAGATTACACAAATGCCACACAAAAACCACAGGGATTCCCATATTTCCCACCTCCCACACCTCCCACAACATCCCACATAAACATCTTTCATTAGTTTGGCACATCACCTGCAATGGAAATACACATCCTGGGGCTTTGCCACTAAGCATAGACTACAGTTCACATTGTAGACCACACTCTCTCCCACACAGTTCTGCATGGTATATGCTGATGTAAAATGGCCTATATCCATCGCTGCAACGTCACTCAGTGCAATCCCCAAGTCCTGAAAAAGCCCCTGTATTACAACTGCCTTTCCCCTCCCTGCCCCAAAAGCATCTAGTGGCCACTGGCTCCACCTCACTGTTATAATTTCTTCCTTTGCTTGAATTATAATATGTCTACAACAGAATACCACTAAGTCCACTCTAGTCCATAGCTCTTCCCCCAATCCTGAAGGGACTGGAATGGTGATGCCCACTCCACCTCCAAGTGAGAGTGGGCTTATATCCCATGGATATGGTGGATGGGATTATCCTGCCTTCAGCTGCAGGCTCTCTCCATTCCCTGGGATGGCTGTTGTCCATCATTGTCTCCTCACCAGGTGGCTTGGGTGAGTCCATTGAGCTGTAGAGTAGGAGTTGCAGCTCTACCGAGATTCCAGGCACAGCTGGCACATAGGCAGGCCAGAGGCTTCAGTCTCTGGAAGTACACCTACAAACTCCAGCACCAAGTATAGGTTTGAATGGAAGGGACTGATGGACCATGTGCAGGGAGGACTTATTTGAGTCCAACTCTGTCACTCTCAGGAGCACAGATTCCAAAGTAGAGCCCACTGATAAGGCATCAATCTCTGGGGCTATCCCCCCTTATATAGGACCTGGGTGTCCCCAGAGCCCTCAAGAGCCCCTCTGTGTGGGATGATATGGTGTTCTATGAGATCCTACTGAGGTGTGTGTAAGCATTACCTCTGGGATGACCTCCCGACTCTCTTAAGTCTTTTAGCCACATGAACTCACTTGTCTTTACCTTTTCCCTCTTTTATTCAAGGTCCTTTTTCCAGTTGTGTTGCCAGTTGGCACTTGGTATTAATCCATCGTTGCCAGGGAGGCTTATCCCCGGGAGTCATGTCCCATGTTGGTGGTAAGGTAATGCATTCAAATGCTGAGTTTGGCTTAGAGAGAGGCCACATTTGAGCAACAAGGAGGCTCTCAGGTGGCAACCCTTAGGCACTCCATAACAGTAGGCCAAGTTTCAATTATAAGAGCAAAGACCCATAAGGCTAGTCATCAATAACAAGAACCCATCAGTGGGCAATCCTCTTTTGCCAGACACTGCCCCTGCACTCAGGGGACTGTTGCTGCTCCCTTAGAGAATGTGGCAGAGCTCTCCATGCTGGGACTTCAGTATTCCCTCATTTGTTGAGTGATTGTCTACCCACCATGACCATGCCCCATCCCTTGATCATTTGAACAATTTTATACATATTTCATGTATATTCAGATGAACTTACTCCCATGAATCCCTTATATCAGACACCCCCCTCAAATGATCCTCTGCAGCCCCCATAGTAACCCTTCTGTGATCTAAACCTTCCTTGAAGATGAAGCCCATATAATAGCCAAACACAATTAATAGGAAAATGAAATAATAATGATAAGTTTAAATGCAAGAGAGAAAATACAAGGAAACTCAGAAAAAAAAAACCTAAAAATAAAATATAATTAACAGATTGGTACATTAAAAAAATGTGAAAAAACAAAAAAAATTTTTTTTTTGCCTTTATCACTGCATTTTCGGGTGCCCAGTGTGTACTGTGACACTTTACACTTCTCATTCCTTAGTGTCTCCCAAATTTTCATTTAATTTTCAAAGAAGTTTTAGGTCACAGCAAAGTCACACACGGAATACTAGAGATTCCCACATACCCAACCTCCCTCCCTTTTCCCCACCCCATATTAAAACTTATTTTTTTTTTTTGGATGGTAACATTGTTATAACTGTTATACAGATAGTAGGGAGAAAAAGAGAAGAGTAGGTTGTGAGCCATCACCCATATGGACATATTCTATGGTAAAGTGATAAAGTATAGTTGCATATTGAAGGATAGGACAGATGGGTAGTGATATTACTGGGTTTGGTAGTGCAGGGTTAACAGGTGGGTAGATTAGGAAGGGCAGGTCAGAATACCCAGGGCATGTAACTATGAATCTTGTCATCCCATGAGTCAAGACAGGGGAGTGTCATATGCCCCAGGGGGATGGGGAGGAAGGGACAGAAAAGGTCAAATGGGGTATTTAGTGGTCATGGGAAATGCTGTTCATTACCTTACAGTAATGGACACAGGACATGGTAAATATCATCAAAAATTATTAAACTGTACCATCTAAATTGTCAACTATACTGTAAACCATTGACTCTTTATATAATGGATTACAATATAAATAATGCATATCACTAAATATAAGAGAGGTAAAGTGGCTCTCAGATGCATAATTGAAACTATAAATTTCTTTATTCTTAAACAGGTAACAAAAAATAAATGATATAGTTACCCAAAGGTGCTGGAGAGGGAACATGAGCTCAACTTAAATAAGTAATGGAAATAAGAGTGATGAAACTAAAATAAGAGAAATAGCCAAAAAATGAATTACATTTAACAAAAAAGAAAGAACTACAGAATGATTCTTTAATAAACTACAAAAAAAAAAAAAAAGAATTATTTAAGAGAAAAAAGACAAAGACAAAAAATTAGGAAAAAGAGTGGATGAGTTAGGAGATGAAACTATATCATCATTAAAAGCAGAAAAGATTTAAAATCTGGTTAGACTTTGTCTTTGACCATGACAGAGTAAGTGGCATGAGAATAACCATGGCATCATAAAAACTCTAAACATGGACAAATGTACATGTAAGTGCTTTCTGGCTTTGGACAACACACAGCACAAGTCAGTTATTCATGAGATTCTGGAAACATATGAGAAGAGCATTATGCTTACCCTGCCTTTATAGACTGCTCATCAAGGAAGTAAAGAGTGCAAGCAGAGTATAAAGGTCTGGTCTTCCATAACTGAAAAGACAGAAATTGTACTTTCCAGCAGCTGAAGAGGTGGAACAGTCAAGACAGGGAACCCAGAGCAGGTCCTCCAAATACCTGCGTAGCGATTCCCTGTAGGTCTTGGGCTGAAGACTGAGCTGCATATGTGGAGTGGGAACTATACAGGCCTAGTCAAGAGACCCCGGTACATGGCTGAGAACACAACAACTACAGAGATCATGAGTTGATGGGAAAAGTTGGAGTCATGGCCCCACCATTATGAAAAATATCTCTGATTGACTCAGGCATGAAGTTGAGACATAAAAAGCCATCCATTAGAAGTAAGGACCCTGGCCTTGAGTAGAAGACATACCCTAGGATTAAGGACAAAACCAAATAGATCTTCCTTATCAAAGAATAAAATGACTCATAGTTTTAAATGGTACTTGAATAATTCATTGCCTGCCAGAGCAAAACTGAATAATCTTTAAAGTAAAATAGTATAAAACAAACCCTCTATAATGTATCTGTCACAAAATACAGTATATAATAAAAATACTAAAAAGAAGACATAGAAAAAAGTGTGAATCATATGAGTAAATATAGAAGTTAATAGAAATATATTTCAAGATGATCCAAAATGGAAAGTAAAATTATCTGAAATCGAAAGTGTGGCTTATATGACTTGGCATTTTCTCCCCAACACTTCCTGTGCTATCTCTCTCCCCAAATTGCAGCAGCTTTCTTGAGTAGTTAAAAAGGCAAATCTGAGGAATTGGTTGTGAACTGGTGAGTGATCAGTAAATCCTGTAACACTACATTCCTTAGAATTCCTGCTGCCCCTATGTGCTTTCCTCATCTGTAACTGGACATGCGTTATAAAAGACCCCTCCTATTTAGCAGGGAGCATGGACAATTGAGCTAAAAAAAATGTTGTTTCTCCTCCCATTTCTCAGGATGAGGACCCCACATAAGACTCCTAATAAATGCTCATTATTCACCATGCTGGACTTGTCTGAGTCTTTCTTTGATCTGCCATATCTACCTCAGTTGGGTGAAAAGCTGTCGTTTTCCACAGTGCCTTGCTATACTCAGGACAAAAGTTACATGGAACAACTAAACAGCAAATTGGAAGCATAGAGGAATATATCAGTAATCTTGAAACCAAAACAATAAAACATTTTCAAACTACAAAAGCAAATTAAGTAATCAAGAACATAGCATCGTGGATCAACAAAACAATGAATAAAATTAAATTAAATACTATAAAAAATTTCAGAAAAATATCAATTTGCAGATCCAAGAAGTTCTGAAAACCCAAAACAGGTTAAATCCAACTCTCTATCTCTCTCTCTCTCTCTCTCTCTCTCTCTCTCTCACACACACACACACACACACACACACACACACACACACAAGAATGAACCCAGGCACACCACACTCAAACTACAGAAACTGAAAGAGAAACAGTTAAAAGCAGTCATGGTGAGGGAGGGAGAACACATTACCTCCAGGAAAAAATACATATCAATTATGGCTGACATCCTATCAAAAACCATAAGACTAGAAGCCCCCCCCAAAAAAAAAAATCTAAAAGAATTTCAAGGATTCAAGTCATCATTTAATTTCTGTTATGCCATTTGCATATGATGTATATTACCAATCATTAGAGTCATTGAATGCATAAAGCCATTTGTCATGGAAACAGTTTTCCATGTTTGACCCTCAGGAGAGCATTTTTCACATCTTTGTTCCTCAGACTATAGATCAGTGGATTCAACATGGGAATAACAATGTTATTCCAATAACACAGATGCCGCCTGTGCCTGGGTCAAGATGGGTGTGTTATCAAGCTGTAAATATGTGAAAATCAGGGACCCATAGAAGACTGTTACACCCAGGAGGTGGGACTCACAGGTGTAGAAGGCTTTCTGCCTGCCTGCTGCAGACTGGATCCTTAGGATGGCTGAGATGATGGCAGTGTAAGCAACTGTGATGATAAGAAGAGAACTAAGCAGGTGAACCCAGCTAAGACAAAGATCACCGTCTCTGTGCTGAATGCATCTATACAGGACAGGGCCAAAAGAGCTGTGCTGTCACAGAAGAAATGATTGATACTGGAATTGCAGAATGCCAAACTGCTTATCATGGAGATGGATATTAGAGAATTAGTGAAACCTATCACATATGGCATTACTCCCAGCCAGTTGCACTTTCTGGAACATGACTGCTGAATAGAGAAAAAGATTGCAGATTGCTACATAGCAGTCATAGGCCATTGAGCCCAAAAGAAAACTCACTACCTGCCAAACCAAGAAAAAAGTACATTTGAACAAAGCAGCCAACAAAAGAGATGGTTCTCTGGTTGGAAAGGAAATTGACCAGTGTCTTGGGAGTCACAGTAGAGGAATAAAATATGTCATTGAACATGAAATTGCTAAGGAAAAAGTACATAGGTGTATGAAGCTGGGAGTCAACTCTGATTAACATTAATCCAAGGTTCCTCAAAACAGTGAATAGGTAAATGAAGAGAAACAGCAAGAAAAGGCTAACTTGTAGTTCAGGGTGATCTTCAAATTCAGAGAGGATGAAGAGTGTCACCTTAGTGAAATTGGATCCAGCCATTTATTTCAACTCAGCCCTTTGACTTAACTGTTGAATAGCAATAACATAATTCAGAGAAGGATTCAAGTCTAAATACCTAGTGATCAGAACCACTGAAATTTAAATAATAAGAGAGCAACAGAGTGCAGTTATTTATGGCCTAAAGTTAGTTGATAAGTTATACATGATTTTCTTTTTTTTTTTTTTTTTTTCACAGAATTGACAAGCTAATAAAAATTTCCAATTTCACAATTGTGGGAAATTGGTAGCACTTCTAAAATGTTATGTATCTGAAATTATTTCAAGTGATTTCTACTGCTCAGGCATAATATACATTACCCACAACTGTTATTGGGTCTAAAATAATACTCTTCTGATCCTCTTAGAAAATATAAAGCTCATTTGGGATATGAAGCTCCATATTTGTGAGTTTGCTGATACCTTATGTGGCAGTCTTATTTCTGAACACCTACGTGCTACTTTCAGGGTTATTTTAGAAGCAGAACAATATTTAAACGAACACAGCTAATAATTCCTTATATTCAATAAAGCTTTATTAGACTTTGTAAAAAATAACAATAATAAAAGTAGAAATATCCTGCTTGTTTGACATGTTTATGATAAAATCCTTAGTACAATTTTTTTTATCACATGCTCTTTCTCTCTCTTGGTAGCTACAAACAAATAAGAAACAATTATGATGAGGTTCAAACTGTGTGTGTGTGTGTGTGATTAAAGTAATAAAGACACATATTTATCTATAATATCAGGTAACAACCAATGCATTGCCCAACATTGATTTTTCAAGACAAAGATAAAAAGTCAAAAAACAGTAAGATAAATATGGTTTATGTTCACATCTAATATCTTATAATTAAAATTTAACATTATCTCTCAATAAGGGAACTTATTTCCTAATAAGATAGACACAGATATTTAGTAAATAAATATAATTAAAACCAGTATGTGTAAGTAAGTAAAGTTTGTTTTACATCTAAAACACTCTACTTGATTAATCCAAAGGAAGCTGATGCTGTGTTAAGTTACATAATTATTTAGTTTCCCCTTGTTCTCAAGCATTCCTATTCATCCATTCATTTATTTAGCAAGCATTTATCAAATGAAGACATTTTGTGTTGACTGTCATAAAAGGCACTTTTCTTAAAGCCTACTGGAAGATGCAGACAAGTAAAAAATAAACTCTCAATGTAAGAAACACATACACAAACACACAGTTATGGAAAGAATAGGAAGATGAAATTAGATTTACCTGAGATTCAGCTGTCCAAAGAAAATCTCTCTCTTTTTCAGATGTCTTATTATTTTCAGGTTCATGATCAAAAATGAATTGTTTATATAATGACCTGGATCTGCTATTATTGTTATTAGGGATGCTGCTGTTGTTGATGATGTTTAGCTATTTCTTATTTCTTATATACCAGACCAATATAAATATGATGATGTTGATGAAAAATCAGTGTTTTTGATGACAGCACTGGGTATCATGTATAATAAAACCAAATTCACTGTGATAATTGTTTATTTTAATATGACTTCTTGAGAATCAAAGGACTTATTTTTTAGGTCAAACCTAAATATCTATTCAGGATTAATTCTGTTCTTAGTTTATTTCTAAAGCAATACCATAATTAAGAATTGTCTTCTGAAATTTATTTTGTTAAATAGTCTTATACTAGCATACATACTCTAATTCCAAACTCTTCTCATAAAGGACTTGGTCAATTAACATCTTTCATCTTTTGAGATTTGTATTATAATTGTACCCCCAAAGTATTTTCTTAATGTACCAGAATACAGCTTCAATGAAAATGCTTAAGTGTGCATATTCCTAGCTTTTGTGTATTTCAGTATAAATTGCTGCACAAAATTGATAAAGTTTGATGATATAATTTAAAGACCATGTGTATTTAAAAATAGGATGTGTAAATGCTCATATAAAAGAATACAAGAAAATAATATGGGGTTCATTAGATTTTTTTGCATATGTGTTTCTAACAACCCACAAATATATACCATCACTACCACCATCATCAACAGCAGCAGCAGCAGCAGCAGCAGCAGCATCATCAAAATCTGTAAATTTTTGGAGCTTTTATTATAAGTCAAGCATGAGTCTCAAAACTGTAAATTTAATCCTATTGCAATCTATGAAGGAGACACTAATATTATACCATTTTTATTGATGAGGAACCTGAATCAAGCATTTTTAAGTAACTTTTCAAAGCATCCATTAAGTGTTAAATTTGGATTTAAACCTAGGCTTGTTGCTTAAATACTGTTCTCTTAACTACCTTTTTGTAAGTATATATTGTTATTGTTATTTTTTAATTACTATTTTCATAACCATCATCAATACTCTTATCATTTCATTCTAGGTGTGTGTGTGTGTGGTCATGGACATTGGAATACTGATCACAGCCAAAGGTATTATATTATTAATAGATATGATACAAAAACTTTTATAAAAAATTAAAATACTGTCAAAGTACAGGAAAGAAATGATATTAGAGAATCTCATATAACCTCTATCTCCAGGTGGGCTTGCCAGATATCCTTTTTAGCCAGAAGAAGTGAATTTTTCTACTACTGATTTCATGGTATAAATGTATAAATATACATTGAAATTATATTTTCACCCATGTCAACTATGAATGAAGAATATCCCTTGTAACTTTGGTTAATATTTTATATTCATGCTTTTATTAACAAGCTAGTGAAAACCTTCTTCCAATAGGCTGCTGATTTATTTTATTGTGATAGAAAAATTTCTAAATATGTGTTGATTATTTTTCCTCATTTAATTATATTCAATAGCTAATATACTAAGCTATATTAATGAGAGAACAATCTTGTTAAAATAATTAATTCACCAATTTATTCAACAAACAATTATTGAACATCTACTAAATTCTACTAAATGAATGTCATTTTCCCAGTAATCCTGAGACCATGAAGTGGAATAAGATACAGTCTTTTCCTTTCAAAAATAACAGTTCTAGAAGAGGAGGTAGATGTGAAAACAAAAAATTTCTATTATTACTTTTTTATTATCAACATGGCATTGGTAACAACAGCTTTTATTAGCAACAAAATGAAGCACATCTCTTTAGGTTTGCTATAGAGCTAAAGAAAGACCCCATTCATCCACATGCTGTAAGGTTAGATTAGATTTTCGTTTAATTAAAAAACCATAAAAATCTTAGAAACACACTTCAGATAATTCTTTGTTTGGCCAGGGCACCATATAAGGTATGTAATTGCTGGAGAAACGGTCTTTGTAATGTCAGTTCTTGCTAGGTTTGAAAAGTTGACTTTTGAGCACCGGCTGATGAATGGGCGTTTTTGAGGCATCACGTGGAAAACATGGCGTAGCCTCTCTTTTCCGGTTTGGTTGTCACCTAGTTCCTCTATACAGCAGTTGTACAATTGTATCTATCTGTTACAATATTTGGACAACTTTTTTTTATAATTTTAATATACATGGTTTTTATTTTATTACAGGAAAATAAGAGGAGAAAGTAAAAATAAATGCTAAGATTTGTGATTTTAATTTAATGGTCAAAGTAAACTTTTTAAAAACATAATCAGTTCAGATATTTTATTTCGAATTTTGCATTGATTAAAGGTAATGAAATCTATTTAATATAGATTGAGAAGTAACTCTTAAGGAAAATTTTTTCACACTCCAGAATTTCAGGAGAGAATATGTGGTGTGGATAAAGACATTACAAAATACCTGTGATGAACTTTTGGACGTGAAATTTTTTTATTCATAAAAAATTTAGTGAGGTTGAGACAAGTTTATTTGGAGATTAAAATGCCATCAATTTATTTGATAGTAGGTAGCCTTGGGTTTAAACCAAATTAGAGTTTATAGGTAATTTTTTGTTAATGACACCTAAAAAAGGACTGCTTAATCTTTGCAAAATCAGCGAGTTTTTCTTCCCAATGTTGAAATCAATTTTATAGTCCTTAATCTTAATTTTAAATAGATATATAAAAGTTGATGAAAAAATAATTTACAGAACTAATTTTATGACTTTTAAAAATTTTGTTATTGAATCTTTATTGTCTGGATTCCAACAGAACATTTCTAAAAGGAAAATAATTTTAGCAGAAAATCAGGAGTAAGAAACAGAAAGAGGACTTGACTTCTTTGTCCTTTATGACAACAAACCATTGGAACTTTATCTCTGACAACTTCTCAATTTTATTATTTTTTAAGTTTCTATTGCTCCATTTATTTTGTCAATTCTAGATTTGTTTGTTTTGAAGTTCTATTAAGGATTCTTACATCTCTATGATTAATTGGATCTTTATTATTTTATATTATCCATCATACCTCCGGAAAACAGAGGTCTTCTTTGTAATGTAATATAGCCACAGTAGTATTTATATGCTTGTACTTACAAAATATATATTTGTTCTTACTTGTAAGTTTCTCCAATCTCTAATAAATATCATATAATTGTTTATTATTTTTCATTTGTCTCAATAACTCTGCCTTTTAATTGGAGTGATTAGTTCATTTGCATTTAAATTGACTATTGTGCTATTTTCAATTCATGCCATCTCTTTTTTGGTCCTTTGCTTGTTCTGTCCTGGCTTCTTTTGAGTTGATAAAAATGTATATTATCCAATTTTATTCTCTCCATTGGCTTTTTTAAACCATACCTTTTTTGAGTATATGGAATTATTAAATTATTTTAGTGTACTTGAAATTAATATTGCACTTCTTCAAATAAAGTGTAAGAGCCGTAAAACATTTTATTTCCATTTATCCCTTGTCTTTTCTGCCATTGTGTCATATATTTTACTCTCATATAAATTACAAATCTGAAAATAGAATATTATTATTTTTATTTCATATAGTCAGTTGTCTATTGCAGAATTTATAAATACTTCCTATTCCTGGTGCTCTTCATTTCTTTTGGTAAATTTTCTTGATGATTTTCAGAAAAAAAATTTCTTCTGAATATCATTCCTATCTATCGTATAAAGAATTTTTGTTCTGATATTATTGTCTTTTCAACCTGAAGAATTTCTCTTAGCTTTTTGTACTGGAGTATTTTGGCAGCAAATTTTCTGAACTTCATTAATCTTAAATGTTTCTATGTTACCCTTGCTTTTAAAGAATATTTAATGTAGTTATTAAAATTAGACAATGAAATTAAAATAAACAACCAAAAACTATCATTATCTCAAAATAAATTAACTAAATAGTAAAATAGTCTTAAATATAGTCATGTTCCTCTGTCAGAAAAAAAATTATTTTTGTATATACCAAATGGACAGTGGAAAGTTAATAATCTCTCCATTTAATAAATTACTAATATAAAAATGTAGTCCTGTATTCCTCGTGTCCCTATTTCTGATTATTATCTTTATTAAAGCAAATAACAAATTTACATCTGTTGAACTAAATATGTTGGGAGCCCTTCCTATTTTCCCTGATTTTCTGTGGAAGGCATACAGTTCAATTATTAATACAACTCTAATAGAACACCCAATCTCTAATTAAAGTATAAACTCTAGTTTGAGATTTAAACATATAGTTTCTACAATATTGTATTAATGATGAAAATCCATTCTTTTTACCTTTGTAACTGAACTGTTCACTTAATTAAGAAACTTTAGGAATATGATACATTCAGATTCTTACATTGGTTTATCAAGCTCTTCTTCAAGTCCACAGGGGATGCCCCAAGGAGAAAACACCATCTCTTTTGGGACAGAAGATAAGCAAGATGATTTTTTTTCCAGTTGTAAACGAATGTTTCTGGAACAATAAGCTATATGATAAAAATGATTACACTGAATGTATTTTTGTCTCTGGTAGAAAAAGAACTCTCATTGAAAATCATATGGCACAAGATTGGACAAGAAATCTAATCATAATTACATAGAATTAGCTCTGATACTTATTAGCTATGTGCCATTAAGTTAATAACTTAAAACCCTGAAATCTAGTTTCTTCCTCCTTGGAATAAAACTTGTTTAATTTTCTAAAAATTCCCATAAACATGTTTGCAATTAAATAGTATAAAAATATATCATGACAAAATTCATAGTTCTTTAATAAATATGACTAGTCTCTTGTTTAAATTGTCAAGTGCTACATACTTTTAAGTGGTATGAGAAAGATTACGCTTATTGAGAATTTTAAAGACTATATAAGGTATCTAGTCTTATGGATATAAAGTAATGGATATAAAGTAAAAACAGAATATGTGGAAGAAGACTGATAACTGTAATATTCTATGTGGTAAAACATTAGAAAATTATAATCCGGACTAGTATTTTGCCATGTTAATAAGGAACTATTGTAAAATTTTTGAATAATAAATGTCTATTAGATCCCAAACCCTTACATTCTAATGTATATATGGAATATTGGCTATGGAATCCCAAATAAAATGAAAAAGCATATAAAGAAATATGATATTGCTAGGCAGCCTAATTGGGAGCATTCTATTAAAAAATGCAATCCAAATTGATCTATAGTTTCAAGGGAGCACCAGTTAACACTTATTATTTTTCCAGAAATTGAGAAGGTGATTCTACAATTTAGACAAAAACCAAGGAACTAATTTAGTCAACACAAATTTGGAAAAGAAAAATAAAGTTAGATGACTCATATAAGCTGATTTCAGGACTTATCAAGCTAAATAATCAACAGAATGTGGTAATAGTGAAAAGATAAATACCTAGATCAGTGTAACCAATTAGAGAGTTTAGAAATAGATTCACACACATATGGCCAATTGATCTTTCACAAAGATATCAAGGAATATCCGTGACAGACATAGTATTTTTTTTAAAAATGGTCTGAAAAAATTGAATAGTTTTTTGCCAAAAAAAAAAAAAAGATACATTAATGCATCATTTGCTCCATATATAAATGTCTTCAAAATAGAACTTAGACATTAATGTTAAGCCTAATACCATAAAATTTCTAAAGTAAATATAGGAGAGCATCTATGTGACCATGTTCTAGTCCCATTTTTTAGATAAAACACGAAATACATTAGCCATAAGAGAAAACTGGATACATTGTAGTCCAACTATTAAAATATGCTCTGTGAAAGACTATGAGGGAATGAGAAAACAAGTCACAGAATTGGATAAAATATTTGCTAAACAGCTATTTGACAAAGAACATATATCCATAATATAAAAAATACCTCCCAAGACTCAATAATATGAAGATTAAAGTAAAGGAAATCAAGATGGCAACTAAGCCCAGGAAAAGAACTCCTTACCATTCATCATTAGGGAAGTACAATTTAATAACACACTGTGTTCTCAGACACAGATAAAGATGCCTAGAACAGAAACATGTAATAATAATTGAAAAGGCAAAGCATTTACAAGTATGCAGAGTGATTGAAACTCTCAAACATTCCTGGAAGGAACACAAACTGATGCAGCTATTCTAGAAAAATTCTGACAGTGTCTTAGGAAGTGAAACCACTTACCCTTTGACCCAGTGATCTTACTCATATTTATTTACACAAAGAAATGAAAATATATGTTCACACGAAGACCTGTATGGCATTGTTTATATTCCATAATTGGAAATAATCCACAGGAAAATGGACAAGATAACTATAGAACATGTGTACAAAGACTACCACTAACCAATAAATAAGGGGGAAAAACTACTGATTTATTCTACTATACAGATGGATCTCAAATACATTATGCGGAGCTGAAGAAGCCAAATTCAGAAAGTTGCATACATTGTGATTCCATATATCATATGCTAGTTCCCAGAACTGGGGTTATATGGACATTATTGACTTCATAGTGGTTGAGGGGACTTTTGGGGGTGATGGAAATGTTCTATAATTTGATTGTCATTACAAAATTGTATATGTTTGTCAAGTTCATATAACTGACACATGGAAATGGTAGATTTCTATGCATATATATTAAAATAACCATAGCTTTACACTACTGTCTACATAAATTAATCTTTGCTTCAAAATAGGCATTACCTTTATAGGGAAGCTAGTGACCAGAAAACAGTGGACTGGAGTCTTCTGTAGTATTGGCAATGTTGTTTTCTACTATTTATAGGGTTATTTTCAGGTCATGAAAATCCTTAAGCTTCACACTCATGATATCTGTACTTGTTTTTACACATATTATCTACAATAAAACTGAAAAAGGAAAGAAAACTGTTCAGATATACCTTTTCTAATAAATTCTGTAAACTTCTGTTAGTTAAACACTGTTTGAACCAGTCTTACCACCTTACTGATTCTTGTAGTAATGAAATCGTGAATACATGTTTGACTTATAATAATTTTATATTTATGAGTCAAGTTTTTTGCATTTAGAAAATTATAGTTTAGTAATTTTAAGTCTGTCTTCCTCTCTCAAATTATTTATTTTCTTATTTCAAAGACTTTTTTTCATATCTGTCCTTTGCATTTTTCTTTTCTTAACTGTGCTCTGTATGATGAGTCATTCTTAGATTTAACTAAGTTTTCCCATTGGTTTCTTTTTTTCAATTTTCAGTTAATTTCTGAGTTCTTTAAATCATGTTTTAACATCCTCCAGATGTTTATCCATCTCTCTTCAGATATATATGATGTTCATGAAGCTTTAATATCCAGTTTAATTTTCTTATATAGTATTTTAGAATATTAAGTTAATGTATTTATTAGCCTGCTATAAAGCCTTATTTTATGTTCTGATGTTCATAACTTTGGGAATATTCTTTGTTCTTTTTATAATTTTGCATTTTAAATACCTTTATATGGAGTTTAATTGTATTATTTTATTCTACCCTGTTTATATATGATAGGCATTTTGACTATCAGAAGGAGGTATAGATATAGTTTAGGAATTGCTCAAAGTAATTTTTCCTGTTTCATGCTCTGGAATCACACTTATAATTTTATAATGGCCTTAAAATATTATCTTATTTTGAGCTACTTTCACTCCCAGAGTAACACCTGATTCATGTGATCTTTCTACATCAAGTATCTTGAATCCCATAGCTGTACAAGTCTTGCTTTCCTAAGTGGTCTCTGCACTTAAGACCTTATATGTTGATGCTACTGTACTTTCTGAGACCTATATCCTCCAGAATTTTTATTTTTATTTTGAACTTTCCTCTCAGTGTGTCTGTCCTACTCATTTTGAATTCTGCTTGCTTTGTCTCAATTCCATTTGATTTTTTTTAGTATTTGTTTATTTTTTCTTTTCTTCTAATGGAGGGTTAACTCAAATGTCTAGTAATCTTTACTATCCATTCATCTTTTATTTTAAATTTTTTTGTTAGAGAAATTGTGATCTTATAAAACAATGATGCATAATGTGTACAGAATTCACATAAAGCACCCCATCAATAGCACCTTGCATTGCTGTGGAATATTTCTTAGAAATTAAGAACATCATCAAAATATTGCAGGAATTCTTAATGTCATATTGCATCTCTTCTTTCAGATTTTGCCTCTAATGTCACTTTATCATGGGGGCTCAACTTAAAATTTCTCTGAAACATGTCAGATCCCCATGAAACCATGCTTCATCCCTTTTCTTAGCTTTGCTTCCCCTGATGGTGTTTCTTCTAGTTCATGTCATATTTTGTTTTCAAACTGGTTGTCATTTTTATATTTTTGTGATACACCCTAACATATAGGCCCTTGTGATGATTAGGCTCATGTGTCAACTTGTCCAGGTAATTGTGCCCAGTTGTTTGGTCAAGCAAACACAGGGCTAATTGTAATAAAAGGACATTTAAGACTTTAGTCACCAGTGAGTTTACTGCATAGATGGCTGATTGCATCTGCATCAACCAAGGAGATTGCCATCAGCAATGAGTGACGCTTTATCCAATCAGTTAAATGCCTTAAAAAGGGGAAGTGATTTCAGCATTCAGAGATAATTTCCCAGTTCGTTTTTGGACAGCCAATGTCTCCTGGAAACTCATCAAGGACCTTCAGTGGACTTTCATCAGAGCCCCTGGTTTGCAGCCTGCCTGCAGAACCTGGAATTGTGCACTGCCATGGTCACATGAAGGATTCTTATAAAACCTCATACTATTTACAGATATCTCCTGTTGATTCTGTTTCCCTAGAGAACCCTGACTAATACAGCTTGGTACCGGGAGTGTTTCTTTAGGAACAGAATCTTAAACTTGGGATGTCTGAGGTGGTTCTGGGAGTTTTGCAATTGCCCTCTACTTTAATTGGACTCAAGGGTACTAATGACTCCCTTTACAATAATGAAGAGGCCATTAACAGTCCATGGTATGAGTTGGCAATGGAGATATGCAAAATATCATCACTGGATTCCCTTACTTCCATGCTTATAAGAAGTAAGAATCTGGATGAGTGTTTTCAACCCCTTAACAGAATTTTGTGGAGTCAAAAGGTATAATGATGTAGGCTCCTCCTAGATACTCAGGATACAGTTCCAAAGAAAGAGATGAGCTAAAACCTTAAAATTGGAAACATAAAGGCTGAATGAATGATGTGAAAGTTTCTATGTGGGCTCTGAAAGAAAATCTTGTCTCCTGAAGCCACAGGCTTGAGATATCTGAGAACCAAACTCAAACTTTTATTGTATGAGTAGCAGAGTTACAAAGGAATTAAAATCTCAACCCCACAGAGTTTCTGCAGTTAAAGTGAAGGCATTTATTGGAAAAGAGTAGAACCCAGAGGATTGGGATAGAGACATATAGGATGATGATAATATTGGTGGGGATATTGGAACACTAAATTCTGCTGAGACTTTACCAGATAAATCTGCAATGGCCTGCCCTGTGGAGACCACACCTTGTCAACCTTGTATCACCCATTCTTCAGCCTGCTCCAGAGAGTCTGGACTTCCTTCCAGATTTGAGGTGGGTACCAGCCAAAGTCCAGTATGCTCTACCCTACCCTTAGAAATCTGCCTTTCAACACGTGCCTGAAGAGATTAATCTTGTTTTACTAGATGAAAATGCAGAGGAATGCCCTGAGGTCTGCTGCTTGCAAGACATTTCTAATTATTCTCCTTACCCATCCCCACTACCCCTCTTCTCTTTGAGATCTATTACTAGACTAAAATCACAACAAGCCCCAAAGGTGAAATACAAAGTGTGTCCCATGAGAAAGTATGCTATCCTCTGAAAGAACTGCATGAGTATTCCAACTTATATAGACAGAAATCAGGGGAATATGTGTGGTAATGGATACTAAGGATAGTGTTGGAAGGAATATAAAGTTGAATCATGCTGAAGTTATGGATATGGGCCTACTAAACAGAAATTCTGTATTCAATGCTGTAGTTCACGGGGTTAGAAAGGGCTCTAACAGTTTGCTTGGGTGGCTGACTGAAATATGGACCAAAAAATGGCCTAGCATGTCTGAGGTTGGGATGCCTGATTTGCCCTGGTATACAGTAGAATAGGGAATTCAAAGGCTAAGAGAGATTGGAATGCAAGAATAGATTTACCATTTAAGATCTGCCCACCTACCCCAGGAATTTCCATTTGACACATCTTTAACCAGGATTGTGAGGAATAATTTTATAAGACTAACTTCAACTTCTCTGAAAAGCTCTGTAATTGTTCTTCTCTGTAGTCCAGATATTACTGTAGGGGTGGCTGTAATGGAATTAGAATCCTTGAACATTATGGGAAGTATCAGCAGTTAATCACTGTGATGGTTAAGGTAATGTGTCATCTAGGTGAGGTAATTGTGTCCAGGTGTTAGGTTCAGCAAGCACTGGGCTAATTGTAATACAAGAGCATCTATGGATTTCAATCACTAGTCAGTTTACTGCATGGGTGGCTGATGACATCTGCATCAATCAGGGAGATTGCATCAGCAATGGGTGACACTTTTATCCAATCAGTTGAATGCCTTAAAAGGGGAAGTGATTTCAACATTCAGAGAGAATTCCCCATCTCATCTTTGGACAGCCAACTTCTCCCAGAAACTCATCAAGGACCTTTCATTGGACTTTCATCAGAGCCTCTGGTTTACAGCCTGCCTGCGGAACCTAGACTTGTGCTTCCCCACAGTCAAGTGAAAGACACTTATAAAATCACATCTTATTGACAGATATCTCCTCTTGATTCTGTTTCCCAAGAGAACCCTGACTAATACAATCACCAAAGACAAAGTGGGCCTGGCTACCCCAATAAAACGTAGATTCAAAGCTGCACTCAAAATAGTCTGAGTTGCATAGAGTTATGGAGTTGGCTAATAGATCATGGAGTACCTATGATAAGGGAAGTGCTGGAACCCTATCCACCCCCTTGGCAGAAACCCATAACTTTAGGAAAATAAACTCCCCTTGGTCCCTGGCCCCTTTCTCCCCTCCTTACCCTCCTTTATCTCCATGGAATGAACATCAGGAAGATAAGCACTCCAGTTGCCCCTTTAAATTGAAATTTACAACTCTAAACAGATAAGGACTCTTTTCCCCCCAATGGCCTTCTGCTTTTAGAAAGATAAGCTAACCTTGCTTCTCTGCCTTTGTAACCCTGCCTGTCCACTTGCTGAGGAATTTGCCCACTTAGTATACCTATATAAACTTATAAAAATCAGACAACAGGGCTCAGATATTTTTGGAGACTTGACTTTCTTCTGGCCCCATGCGTAATAAAACTTTGTTCATCCATACTCCCAAGAGTGCCATTTGGGTTTCTTTCTGCTGCCTACAACATTTGGTTCCCTGACTGGGAAAGACCCAATCGAGCAGCCTCCAGCCTGGGGCTAACAGGAGTGGCTGATGGCCATCGAGTGAATGAGGTGGGTGTTGCCTGTCCTCTTGACAGGACCTCCTTCTGAGGCAGTCCCCACAGGCTGCTTCCTACACCCTGGCCCAACTCAGTGGGGAGGTGGACTGAACAGTGCTAGTAGACTCCAGAAAGGTAAGGCCCTGGGTGCCAAGTCCTCAGTCAGGCCTGTCTCCGGATGGAAGAGGAGACTGATCAACTCCTGAAATCTAGAGTACCAGGATTCCAGAATAGGGCAATCCCTGTGGGAGGGACTGCATAACCTCTGAGTGACTGTGTGAGTGACTGAGGATGGCAGAGGCTTGCATCTGCTGTACCAGTCAGTGACTCCAAAGCATTACGCTATGGAGCCCACGTAGGCCCTAACCTGTTTTCTGCAGCTATGTCATACGGGATAACGGCTACCCCGAAATTTACCCGGGTGCCTTAGCTAAGACGAGCCTAAGTTCTCGCAAGAGACGTGGGCAGGTGGGTATCTGAGTGGCCTTGAAAGAGGCGACCCCTTCCCTTGTCTGTCTTGCCCCACCGATGCAGGGTATGGTCTCATCATGGTCAAAACCTACTGTCTTAAACTGCATGCTTAAGAATTTCAAGAAAGGTTTTTCCAGAGATTATGGCATCAGGATGAACCCTGGCATCCACCGAACCTTATGTGAAGTAGAGTGGCCCACCTTTAATGTTGATTTCTCCTCGAAAGGGACCCTGGATATAGCCAGGGTCCATGCAGTGTGGCTGGTGATCACAGGAACTCCTGGCCACCCCGATCAGTTTCCCTACATCAACTCTTGGTTGGAAATAGCCCAGACTTTGCCCCCTTGGGTTCGATTGTGCATTGGAAAAAATGAATAGAGCAGAGTCTTGGTTGCACAGGGAATGGGGCTCCAGAACCCAGTCATTCATCAAGGGTCCTCGGAGGAGGACCCACCACCACCACCACCACCATACGCTCTGGCTGCTCAAGCCTCTCCTCCAAGCCTGGGAGTGCAGGCAGATCTCCCTGCAACACCTCCACCTTCTGTCCCTCCGGGAACATTGACCCCCTCGAGGAAAGACCTCAACCCCACTAGCAAGGAGACTCTGGTTGGCACAACCCGTGTTACAGATGCCCCTCCGTGAAACACAGCGTCCAGCCCAGATTGGTGAGAATGGGACCATCCAACCTGGGAAGCCTGTATTATACCACCAGCCCTTCACAACTACAGTCCTCTTAAACTGGAAACACCACACCCCCTCCTACTCAGAAAAGCCCCAGGCCCTTATTGATCTCATGGAAGCCATTTTCCAAACCCATCATCTTACTTGGGATGATTGCCGCCAACTCCTCCCGAGTTTGTTTAATATGGAGGAAAGATGATGGATTCTGATGAAAGCCTGAAAGTGGCTGCAGGAGCAGGCCGCTACTGGCGTCTTAAACCCAGAAGACTGGGCATGAGAAGCGGCACCAGAAGCCCAACTGAACTGGGAATTCAACACTGATCAGGGACTGGCTGCCCTCCAGCAATATTGGGAAGCACTCCTCCGAGGGGTCTGAGAGGGGGCAAAATGACCCACAAACATGACAAATACGACTTTAGTTACTCAAAAGTCTGACGAATCTCTGGGAGATTTCTATGAACAGCTTTGTGAGGCCTTCAGAATCTACACTCCTTTTGATCCAGAAGCTCCAGAAAACAAGAGGATGGTGAATGCCACCTTTGTTGCACAGGCAACAATGAACATTAAAAGAAAGCTGCAAAAATTAGAAGGGTTTGCAGGCATGAACATCTCTCAACTACTGGAAGTCGCCAACAAAGTATTCATCAATCAAGATGAAGCCACTGAATGAGAAGCCAAGAAATGAATAAAATATCAAGCCTCCCTACTGGCAGCAGTCTTGGGAAATCCTGGCCCCACCAGATGAGAAGGGCCACCTCAAAAAGGGGGAACAAGCACCAGAAGGGTGCCTCTGGCCAGAGACCAATGTGTCTACTGCAAAGAAAGTGGACACTGGAAAAATGAGTGCTCCCAAAAGACTCAGGCACATAGAGGGAACATCCCTGAAGGGAAATACTGACCTGAGCTCCAAGATCATCTGGTTGGGCTGGCAGGACTCAACCCTGAATAGGGGTGACTGGGCTCACTGGAACTTCACCCCCATGAGCCCATGGTCAAACTACAAGTCGGGGGCTAGTCAATGACTTTCATGGTGGATACTGGCACTGAACATTCTGTGGTCACAACCCCTATAGCCCCCTTTAGCGGAAAAACTGCTAATATCATAGGACCATCTGGGGACCAGTCAAGCCAATGGTCTTTTGGCCAGTTAAAACTTTCCAACTCGGTAGCCACAAGGTGACTCATGAATTTCTGTAACTGCCTGAATGTCCAGTTCCCCTGCTTGGTAGGGACCTCTTAACCAAACTGGGAGCCCAGATTACCTTCAAACCTGAAGGGCCAGCAAGCTTAAACCTTGGGACCGGCCTCAATCTCCTCGGCCCCAAAGCGAAGAATGGAGACTTCATCCGGAATAAAGTTCAGGTCAGAATCCACAAAACACTGCTGGAAGCTTTTCCCCAGGTTTGGGCAGAAAAAACCTCACCAGGAATGGCACAGAACCATGCACCCATCATCATCAACTTGAAGCCTGGAGTGGTCTCGGTCCGGCAGAGGCAGTATCCGATCCCCCGTGAAGCACAATTGGGCATAGTCAAACATATAGTTCACCTGAAGGGAGAGGGGATTCTACTTGAATGCCAGTCACCTTGGAACACCCCATTATTGCCAGTAAAAAAGGCAGATGGGACTGGACATTGACCAGTGCAGGATTTATGAGTCATTAATAACGCCACTCTCACCTTACATCAGGTTGTTCCTAACCCATACACTGTTAGGACAGCTGCCACCTGAAGCCACCTGGTTCACTAGCCTGGACCTGAAAGATGCTTTCTTCTGCCTGCGGCTGGCCCTCCTGAGCCAGCTTCTGTTTGCTTTGAATGGGAAGATCCCAAAACCTGTAGGGAAACTCAGCTAACCTGGACCCAGCTCCCACAGGGCTTCAAAAACTCCCCTATCCTTTTCAGGAATGCTTTGGTGGCAGATTTGGCCACCTACTCCCGGGAAGACTGCAGGTGTGCTCTCTTACAATATGTAGATGACCTCCTACATGCCAGTGAAATAGAAGAGTACTGCTGGAGAGGGACCCAGACTCTCCTACAAGTTTTAACACAGACTGGGTACAAAGTGTCTTGATGAAAGGCCCAGATCTGTAAACAGCAGGTCAAGTACCTGGGTTTCAGCATCACACAAGGGCACCGGACACTTGGACAAAAGAAAAAGAAAGTGATCTGCAACATCCCTACCTCCACCACAAAAGAAAAAGCTTTGCAAGTTCCTCGGGGCTGCAGGATTCTGCCGCATCTGGATTCCCGTTTTTGCAGCCATGGCCAAGCCCCTTTACAAAGCTCTGGCAGTCCAGGAAAAGAGCCTCTTGCCTGGGGAGAAGCTCAACAGGGGGCGTTTCAAAACATCAAAAGACAACTCGGCCGAGCCCCTGCCTTGGGGCTCCCAGATATAACTCAAAACTTTAACCTGTTCATGCATGAAAAAAACAAAGTAGCATTGGGGGTTCTCACACAACAGTCAGCCCTTGGCAAAGATTTATTGCTTACCTCTCCAAGCAGCTGGACTCCGTGGCTCCAGGGTGGCTGCCTTGCCTAAAAGCCTTGGCAGCAACTGTGAACCTTGTCAAAGAAGCTGATAAATTAACTCTCAGAGAGGCAATTCATGTTATGGTGCCACACACAGTCACTGCCCTAATGAACCCACATGGGCATCGGTGGATATCGAATCCTTGGCTCGCACATTACCAAGGTTTACTATATGAAAACCCCAGAGTGACAATAGAAACTGTGTGCAGTCTGAACCCTGCAACCTTTTTGTCAGATGAGGAAGGGGTTCCTGAACATGACTGTGTCAAAGGGACCGAAGAAGCTTACGCCAGTCGCTCCTACCTCCAAGACAAACAACTCCCTTCCCTAGATCAGACACTATTTACAGATAGTAGCAGTCTTGTTAAAAATGGGGAAAACCTTGCTGGATATGTAGTCACCACTACCGAATGGGTGGTGGAAGCAGCGTCTCTACCATGGGGATGGTTGCGCAATGGGCAGAACTCTGGGCGCTGGTCCGAGCCCTGCAGATAGCCACCAGGCAAGTGGTAAATATTTACACTGACTCTAAGTATGCATTTGCTACTGTTCATATCCACAGGTGAATTTATAAAGAAAGAAGTCTCCTAACTGCAGGGGGAAAGGAAATCAAAAACAAAGAAGAAATCCTCCAACTGTTAGAAGCAATCTGGAAACCAGACAAAGTCGCCATCATCCATTGCCAGGGACATCATAAAGGAATGGATATGGTCGCTCATTGAAACAGGCTAGCTGACAAAGCAGCTCAGCAAGCAGTTGAAGGAACCCACACAATACGAGTCCCAGAATTAACACCACAGCTGTTCCTCTTAGGACAAGTAACTGATCAACTAAATTATACCCGGGAAGAACAGGAGTGGGCTAAAAGAAGGGGGAACCTGAACCCCCGAATGAACTTGGCTGCTCCCGGATGACCAGATTTTTGTACCAAAAGGAGCCGCTCATGCTCTCATCCAGCGATACCACCAACTCACCCACCTAGGAAAAACAGCACTAGAAGTCTTGCTCAGGAGATACTACTACATAGCCCAGCTCACTTGTCTCTCAGCAGCCAGTGCCAAGTATGTGCAAAAACAACCCCTTGCAGGACCCCATACTGCAGCAGGTGTCCAGCACATGGGAATGGCCCCCTTTGAAGATATCACAGTTGACTTCACAGAAGTGAAACCAAGTTGGGGGTCCAAATATCTGTTGGTGATGATATGCACCTTTTCAGGTTGGGTTGAAGCTTTTCTCACTCGCACCGCAAAGGCAAGAGAAGTGACTAAGTTTTTACTTAGAGAAATCATTCCATGACACGGGCTGCCACTGTCAATTGGAAGTGACAATGGCCTGGACTTCGTGGCTGCCATAGTCCAAGAGCTAGCAAAAATGTTAGGAATCAAGTGGAAACTCCATACCACTTACAGGCCCCATCGCTCAGGGAAAGTTGAATGCATGAAATGAACCCTCAAAGCCACCCTAGCCAAATTCTTCCAGAAAACTGGTCTTCCCTGGGTAGACTTACTTCCCTTGACCCTTCTCTGAGTTAGGTGCACTCTAGGACCCACAGCCTATTCACCCTTTGAAATTCTATTTGGGTGGCCACCCCCAATTTTCCCGGCCTTCAGAGTAAATCTCAAACTTCTGGGGGAGGCTAGCCAAAATTCCATTCTCCAGCAGCTGGGGAAAACTCTAGCCGAAATATATAAAACTGTCTTGCCCTGGAATTTCATCCCCTTGGGACACCCAGTGCATCCCTACCAGTCAGGGAAACTGGTATGGGTCAAAGACTTGAAAAAAGAATGCCTTCAGCCTTCCTGGACAGGTTCACATACTGTGATCCTTGTAACTCCTACTGCTCTTAAAGTTGCAGGCATCATCCCTTGGATCCATCATTCTAGGGTCAAGAAGGCACATCTCGATAAAGAGCAGGACAGCTGGACAGCCCAACGCATACCTGGCCAACCCTTGAGAGTGCGAGTTGCCCGGGATCCCTGAGCACTATGGCATCAAATGCCTGCTGAATGGACCCCTGCTCCTGGTGGATCCTGTGCTTATACTGCCTGCTTGCCTTGATATTTGGAGTTGGATTCACTGCTGTGGCCCCTGCAGACTCGACTGTTTTGAATAGAGCCCTAATTGCAATTGCTTACTGGTGTATAATAGGATGCTTCTGTGCCTTAACTTGCTTGTCCTTTACTTCCTTGCCCCTTTCCTAGGAGCCAATACCCGCCCCCAAAATCTATAGCAGCTGTAAATTAATCAAAGCTGGAGCAAACAATCCATGCTGAATGCTTCAGTCGCATTCTCGGCAGGTGCAACTTCAGCCTCTCTATTATTTGATGCTTGCAGGACAATCCAAGATCATGCTCCTTATACCTTGCTGGTTGCCCCATACTCCCATGCCCCCATACCTGCCCCCAGGAGAGGGTGTAAGGGTCATAACTATGGGAGTTATGACAAATACCTCTGCCAAGACCCCCAAAAGGGTGGAAGATTCTGCCGCTCTTGGAGCTTGCTGGTAGGTGCCACCGCTCCCTGGAAGGGGGTCCCACCAACTTCTCCATATCAGCCATTGGGGACTATAGAAAAATCCCCATGTTAGCAGATGATGCCCCATAAAGAATTATAAGGGCATCAAAAGGGGGAAATGATAAGAGAAGTGCTGGGGCCTTAACCCCCGCTCAGCAGAAACCCACAGCTTTAGGAAAATAAACTCCCCTAGGTCTTGGTCCCTTTCTCCCCTCCATCCCCCTATCTCCACGGAATCCAGGTCAGGAAGATAAGCACTCCAGGCTGCCACTTTGAATTGAAATTTACAGCTCTAAACAGATAACGGCTCTTTTCATCCCTAATGGCCTTCTGCTTTTAGAAAGATAAGCTAAACTTGCTTCTCTGCCTTTGTAACCCTGCCTACCCACTTGCTCAGGAATTTGCCTGCTTAGTGTACCTATATAAAATTATGAAAACTGGAAAACAGAGCTCAGATTTTTTTGGAGACTTGACTCTCCTCTGGGCCCACGCGTAATAAAACTTTGCTCATCCCTACTCCCAAGAGTGCCTATTAGGTTCCTTTCTGGTGGCCACAACACCTAGAAGTGAAATATGTGGACCATCTACTAAATTTCCTCTTGATCTGTATACGCAGAAGAATTCTAGGTCAAGTGAACAAAACCCTAACTCAAATTACAGATGCAGAGAATCACGGTGGCTTAATCAATTCCCTGTCTTGAGACAGTTTACAGACCCAGTGTCCCTTGAATGAGGAGAAGGCCAGGTCCCTTTGGAGAAGAATCCTGCAACTACTAAAATTTATACTGCTAATCCTCCTCCCACCTTTCCCCAAGAAGACCTACAGCCTTTTACCAGAGTAACTGTGCTATGGAGAAAGGGAAATGATCAGATATTTCAGGGATTATTAGACACTGGCTCAGAAATTACATTAATTCCAGGAGACCCAACACATCACTGTGGCCCACCAGTCAGAGCAGGGGATTATGAAGGTCAGGAGATTAATGGAGTTGTAGCTCAGGTCCATCTCACAGTGGGTACATATGGATCCCTAGATCCATTTGTGGTTATTTCCCCACTTCCAGAATGGATAATTAGAACAGAACTTCTCAGTAACTGGCAGAATTCCCACATTGGATCTATGACTTGTAGAGTGAGGGCTATTTATGGTTTGAAAGGCCAAGTGGAAGCCACTAGAACTGCCTGTGCCTAGCAAAATAGTAAATATTAAAAATACAGGATTCCTGGAGGGATTGAAGAGATTAGTGCCACCATCAAGGATTTGAAGGATGCAGGAGTGGTAATTCCCACCCCATCCCCAGTCAGCATGGAGATAGGGATGGAAGTTATGCATGGGCTCAACAACATAGACTTCCCCTTACTGAGGCTGACTTGGTTACAGCCACTGCTGAGTGCCCAATCTTCCAGCAGCAGAGAACCATACTCAGCCCCTGATATGACACCATTCCCCAAGGTGATCAGCCTACTAGCTGGTGGCAGGTTGACTACATTGGACCACTCACACCATGGAAGGAGCAGTGATTTGTTTTAAATGGAATGGATACATAGTCTGGATATGGGTTTGCATTTCCTGCACACAATGCTTCTTTCAAAACTACCATCCATGGACTTTCCGAATGTCTTATCTACCACCATGGCATTCCACACAGCCTTGCTTCTGATCAAGGACCCTATTTCACAGGAAATGATCTGTGGGAATGGTCACAGGCCCCTGGAATTCACTAGTCTTACCATGTTCCCCATCACCATGAAGCAGCTGTATTGATAGAATGGTTGAATGGCCTTTTGAAGATTCAATTACAGCATCAACTATGTGGCAATACCTTGAAGGGCTGGGGCAATGTTCTCCAAGAGGTTGTATATGCTCTAAATCAATGTCCAATCTATGATGCTATTTCTCCCATAACCAGGATTCATGGGTCCAGGATCAAGGGGTGGAAATGGGAATTGCACAATTCATTATTACCCCTAGTGACTCACTAGGAAAAAATTTGTTTCCTGTCCCTGCAACCCTAAGCTCTACTGATCTTCCAGTCTTAGACCCAAAAGGTGGAGTTCTGCCACCAGGGAACACAACAATGATTCCATTGAACTGAAAGTTAAGACTGCCACCTAGCCACTTCTGTCTCCTCTTACCTCTGAATCAACAGGCAAAGAAGGGAATTACTGTACTGGCTAGGGTGATTGATCCTGATTATCAAGGGGAAATAGGACTGCATCTACATAATCAGGGTAAAGAAGAGTTTGCCTAGAATAAAGGAGATCTTCTAGGGTGTCTCCTGGTACTGCCATGCCCTGTGATTAAAGTCAATGGAAAATTGCAACATCTCAATCTCAACAGGACTAACAATGGCCTAGAGTCTTCAGAAATGAAAGTTTGGATCACCAACCAGGCAAAGATCCATGGCCAGCTGAAGTGCTTGCTGAGGGTAAAGGGAAAATATAATGGGTAGTGGAAGAATGTAGTTATAAATATGAACTTCATACATGTGACCCGTTGCAGAAACAAGGACTGTAATAGTCATGAATCTTTCTTCCTTGTTTTGTTATAAGTATGATTGTATATGTATACAAAATGAATTTCTTTGTTTTCTTCCCCAACCTTTTCCCTTATCATATGACAAGTTGTATTAGTTTTATGTCATAATATTTAAGGATGTCAAGTTTAAGAGGGAATGTTACCCAAAGACTTGCACCCTATTCTGTAGGGAATTAATGTGTTTCTGGTTGCATGCAGGAGAGTTGGACATTGCTAGGCAGAAATATATATATACCTATGCATTTCTGTTATTATTTTACTTAGAGTCTAATTATGGTTGAAGGTAATGTGTTTGGTTGCTGAGTTGACAAGGGGTGGACTGTGATGGTTAGGCTAATGTGTCAACTCAGTCAGGTAATTGTGCCCAGTTGTTTGGTCAAGCAAGCACTGGGCTAATTGTAATACAAGGACATTTATGGATGTTAGTCTCCAGTGAGTTAACTGCATAGATAGCTGATTATATCTACATCTATCAGGGAGATTGCCATCAGCAATGAGTGATACTTTATCCAATCAGTTGAATGCCTTAAAAGGAGAAGTGATTTCAGCATTCAGAGAGAATTTCCCAGCTCATCTTTGGACAACCAATGTCTCCTTGAATCTCTTCAAGGACCTTCTTTGGACTTTCATCAGAGCTCCTGGCTTGTGAATCTGGACTTTTGCACCCCTATGGTCACATGAGAGACTCTTGTAAAATCTCATACTATTTATAGATATCACCTGTTATTTCTGTTTCCCTAGAGAACTCTGACTAATATAGCCCTCAAATTTATTTTTAATAATAGCAAATCAGGAGCATATAGAAATTGAAAAAAATAAAATTGTAGGTGCCTCTCTGTTGTCAATCAATGTCATTCTGGGCCCTGTGTGTGTGTATGTGTGTGTGTGTGCAGGTGTATGTGTACTAATTCATCTATGTAATTAATACATTAGAATTTTGAATTAAAAAATTTCAATGCTCTTGATCTTTATGCTTTTTATGTATAAAAAGTAAATGAACCTTATTCATAGTATACCTAAATCTGCATTTGCTGTACCACACATAAGAGGATATTTCAGAAAATTTGCAAAATATTTATGTACTAGAATGTAAAATATCAAGTTCAAATATGCTATGAAATCTCTGGTACTAAAATAAAGTACTAAATACTTTATTCTTGCCTCTTTTCTAGGTGATTGAAAGTACCCATCGACACCTGACTTCTACATAAGTAGACTTCTACGTAAGAATAACAACCACATGTAAAAAAACAAAGAATATATACAATGTAAGATTAATGTTTGTATTGGTAAATAAGAGCGCTCTAAATCAAGTGGATGCTTTCAATTTCCTATGGAAGAAGACAGCCCAGTTCAAATTAGGATAATGGCAATAGGGTCCAAAAAAAACGGTCTTGAAACTTTTTCAACAGAGTGCAAGAAACCCTTAAATATCCAGTTGCTTATATTTTGATATAATCCATAAATATAATCAATAATACTTTTACATTTATTTTGCTAGTTATGTAATCTAGGAGCAATTTGAGATTACTGTTTATTTCTTAGTCTCTTAATGCTAGTGTCTTTTGTTCATCCTCACTTTATCTTGTCTTAATAAATTGAAAAGTATGCATTTACAACAAGAATCCTGTTTTGTTTTATTTCATTATGGGATCAAAGGGTATTTGTAGAATATTTATTTCTTCTTGTGTTGGTGTATGTAGTTTGTGTGTGTCTAGGAATTTGTCCATCTCATCTATGTTATGTAATTTTTTACTGTACATTTGTTCATATATTTAACAAGTATAGGGCTAATTATAGGTTCAAATAAAAGGTGCAGTAAAGCCATAAGTAGGGAAACTATAAATGAAATAATTAAAATTTTTTGACACTGTGTCTTTCATCACAATAAGAGCTGTTGTCTTGTGTTATAGTGACAATTTCAATCATATATTCCCCCAGTATCTTATTTTTTTTCATTTTATCTTCAATGAAGCTTTAGATTACAGAAAAGTCACATAGAAAATATAGAAAATATATATCATATATGTTAGTGCCCACCCTTTTTTCTCTCTCCCCTATTAATAGCATTTTACATGCAAATGGCACATTTGTTACAACTGATGTACAAATATTGAAGCATTGTTATTAACCATGGTCAATTTTTTACATTATAATTTATATTTTGCACCATACACTTTTCTAGGATTTGGTGAAATTTAAAATGGCCTGTATCTATTATTGCAAGATCATGCACATCATTTCAATGCCCTAAAAATGCCTTATGTTCCACCTATTCTATTCTTAGGTTTCCCTCCTCTCAGAATCTATGGTAACGACTAAGTTGCAATTTTTGAAGAAAAAGATTCATAGTTATTTGCAATAATATTGAGGGCTTGACATAGTCATCTGTTTTCTTTTATTAGGCACTGCTTATGTTCTCAAGGTATTCTTGTCCCTCTAACTGAGAACATAATAGGACTCCCTAGGATGGGAGTTCAATATTTTCTTGTTTATTGTGTGGGTCTGCACCCACTGAGATAACACACTATGATAAGATGAACACTTACATATTCCATACAGGCATGCCCCAGGTGCACTCTATCCTGCATATCCTCCCACAACTAATGCCCCACACCAGTAACCCTCCCCTGCCATATGTGCCAAAAGATCATTCCCACCACTGTAGTTTTAAACACAGACTTGCACATCCCCAGAATTCACCTGCTCCTTCCTCCAACTCTCCCCCCAGTTCCATGGTTAGTGGAATCCAACTTCCCCACCCAACTCACCCTCACAGACCAGCACCATATAATCCCTCTCACATCATTGTGCCACTCCCATGCCCATCTACCGCTCAACCACACTCTTCTACCATTTCAAATACATTGCCTATTGGTTCATCAGCTCACCACCCTCTACTCCCTTTTGCTTCCTGTTTGCCTAGCTTCCAGACTCGGTCTCTGTGAATCTGCTCAATTTGCTTAAGTCATATCAGTGAGGTCATGTAATATTTATCCTTCAGTGACTGGCACACTTCACTCAATATAAGGTCTTCAAGGCATATCCATATTATCCTGTGTGTTAATACTGAATTCTTTTTTAAGCTGAGTAATATTCCATTGTATGTATATACCACAATTTGCTTATCCATCATCTTGATAGACATGTGGGTTGCTTCCAACTTTTGACAATAGTGAATAATGCAGATATGAACATTGGTGAGCATATATCTGTTCGTGTCCCTGCTTTCAATTCTTCTGGGTTTATACTCAGCAGTGGGATTGTTGTATCTTATGGCAATTCTTTAGTTAACTTGCTGAGGAATTGCCAAACTTTCTTCCACAAATGCTGCACCATTCTACATTCCCACCAGCAGTGGATAACTGTTCCCTTTCCTACAAATCTTCTCCAACACTTGTAATTCTGTTTATTTAATTACTGCCAGTCAAATAGGTGTAAGATATCTCACTGTAGTTTTAATTTGAATTTCCTTAATAGCTAGTGATGTGAACATCCTTTCCTGTGCCTTTTAGCCATTTGTATTTCTTCTTTGGAGAAGTGTCTATGCTCATTATTTAAATGGGTTGTTTGAGATGTAGGATTTCTTTATATATGCTCGATATTAGGCCGTTATTGGAAAGACAGTTACCAAATACATTCTTGACAACTCCTTTGAAGCACAAAATTTTTAATTTTAAGGAGGTCCCATTTATCTATTTTTTCTATCATTGCTCATGGTTTGAGTGTAAAGTTTATACAATCATTTCCTACTACAAAATCTCCTAAAGGCTTCCCTACATTAGCTTTATGATCTTGCCTCTTATATTTTGATCTTTAATCCATCTTGTGTTAATTTTTGTATAGGGTGTGAGATGGTGGTCCTCTCTCATTCTTTTGGATATGGATATTCACCCTTCCAAGCACCATTTGATGAAAAGGCCATTCTGTAACAGTTGAGTGGGCTTGGTTACTTGTTGAATATCACTTGACCATCTGTACAAGGCTCTAAATCGGAATTCTTAATTAAGTTCCATTGGTCAGTATGTCTATCCTTATGCCAATACCGTGCAATTTTGACCTTTATAGCTTTGTAGTATGTTTTCGATTCTGGTAGTGTGATTCTTCCAATTTTGTTTTTTTATTAAATATGTCTTTGGCTATCCAGGGACCCTAGTCCTTCTAAATAAATTTCATTGTTAACTTTTCCAATTCAGTGAAATATGTTGTTGTAATTTTTATTGGGATTGCATTAAACATGTAAATCAGGGGTCGGATGTGGCTCAACTGGTTGGGCGTCCATCTCCCATATAGAGGGACCCGGTTTCGATCCCTGGGACCTCCCGGTAAAATAAATAAATAAATAAATAAATAAATAAATAAATAAATAAATAAATAAATAAATAAACATGTAAATCAATTTGGGTAAGACAGGCATCTGAATGATGTTTAGTATTCCAATTTATGAACATGGAATATTCTTCCAATTATTTAGGTCTTCTTTGATTTTCTTTAACAATGCGTGTAGGTTTCTTTGTAAATGTCCTTTACATCTTTGCAAGTTCATTCCTAAGTAATTGATTCTTTTAGTTGTTACTGTAAATGGAATTTTTTTTCATGATTTCCTCCTCAGACTGCTTATTATTGGTGTACAGAAATGCTACTGATTTTTCTGTGTTGATCTTATATCCTACCACTTTACTGAACTTACATATCAGCTCCAGAAGCTTTGATGCATGTTTCTCAGGGCTTTATATGTATAAGATCATGTCATCTACAAATAGTGAAATTTTTATTTCTTCCTTTCCAATTTTTATGTCTTTTTTATTTTTTTCTTCCCTAAGTGCCCAAGCAAGTGCATCTAACACAATGTTAAAAAGAGTGGTGAAAGTGGGTATCCTTGTCTTGTTCCAAATCTTAGAGGGAAAGCCTTTAGCATTTCACCATTGTTTTTGTTGTTAGCTGTGGGTTTTTAATATACACCCTTTATCAAGTTGACGAACTTTCCTTCTATGCCTATCTTTTGAAGTGTTTTTATCAAGAAAGTGTGCAGTATTTTGTAAAATGCTTTTTCTGCATCAATAGAGATAATCATGTGATTTTTTTTCTTTCAATCTGTAAATGTGGTGTATTACATTGCTTGATTTTCTTATGTTGAACCATCCTTGCATACCAGGGATAAAATCTACCTGGTCATGATGTATAATTCATTTGATGTGTTGTTGAATGTGATTAGCAAGTATTTTGTTGAGGATTTTAGCATCTTTGTTCATTAGAGAGATTTGTCTTTGTTTCACTTTCTTATGGTATCTTAATAGGGATTTAGTATTAGGGTGATGTTGGCATCATGGAATGAGTTAGGCAATGTTCCCTTCACTTCTATTTTTTGGAAGAATTTAAGCAGAATTGGTGTTAGTTCTTTCTGGGATGATTGGTAGAATTCGCCTCTGAAGCCAACTGTTTCTGAGCTTTTCTTGGTTGAGAAGTTTTTGATGCCTAATTCAATCTCATTACTTGTGATTGTTATGTTGAGTTCATCAATTTCTTCTTTCTTCAGTGGAGGCTGCTTGTGTATTTCTAGAAATTTGTCCATGTCATCTAAATTATTCATCTTGTTGGCATACAATTTTTCAAAGTGTCCTATATGTTATTCTTTATTAATGAAGAATCAGTGGTGATATTCCCTTCCTCCTATCTTATTTTATGTATTTGCATCTCCCTTTTTTTTTTTTTTTTTTTTTTTTGCTGTGTTATTTTAGCTAAGGGTTTGCCAATTTTATTACTCTTCTCAAAGAACCAGGTTTATTTTTTAAATTTCTTTTAGTGTTTTCTTATTTTCAATTTCATTTAGCTCTGCTTTAATCTTTGTTATTTTATTCTTTCTACTTCCTTTGGTATTAGTTTGTTCTTTTTCTAATTCCTCCAGTTGTGCAGTTAATTCTTTGATTTTCATTCTTTCTTCTTTTTTAATATATTCATTCATGGCTATAAATTTCCCTCTCAATATTGTTTTTGCTGCATCTATAGGTTTTGATACACTGTGTTCTCATTTCCATTTGTTTCTAGGTAGCTAGTGATTTATTTTGCAAATTCCTCCTTGACCCACTGATTGTCTAACAGTGTGTTGTTTCACTTCCATAACTTTGTGCCTAATCTGGTCCTCTGCTGCTTACTGATTTCCAGCATAATTGCATTGTGGTCAGAGGAATTACTTTGTATAAATTCAATCTTTCTGAAATTGTTGAGAGTAGGTTCTGTGGCCTAGCATGCGGTCTCTCCTAGAGAATGATAGAAGTGCGCTCGAGAAGAATGTATATCCTGCTGTATTTAGGTATAATGTTCTGTATATGTCTATTCGGTCTAGATCCTCTAACATATTATTCAAGGTCTCTGTTTCTTTATTGACCCTCTGTCAGAATGTTCTGTCTAATGGCAATAATGGTGTATTAAATCCCCCCACTTTAATTGTAGATGCATATATTTCTCCACTTAGTTTTTTCAATTTTTACCTCATGTATTTTGTGGTGCCCTAGTTAGGTGCATAATTGTTTATGATTTTTCTTTCAATTGATAGAGTATACCTTTTATTAATATATAACATTCTTATTGTCTCTTACAATAGTTCTGCATTTAAAGTCTATGTTGTTCAATGTTAGTACAGCTTCTCCCACTCTTTTTGGTTATGGTCTGCATATAAAAACATTTTCCAACCAATCACTTGCAAACTCCTTGTGTCCCTGGATATAAGGTGAGTTTCTTGTAGACAGCATACAGATGGATCATATTTCCTTATCCATTCTACCAATCTGTTTCTCTTGATTGGAGAGTTTAATACATTAACATTCAATGTTATTACTGTCATGGCATTACTTACATTAGTTATATTTTCTTTAAGTTTGTAAATGTCATATATTATTTTTATTTCTCTCTTTATCATTTTTAGCTATTCTTATCAATAATCTTCTTTCCTACACTCTTCTCCAACCCTCTTTCTCCTGTTTTTTCCTTTTAACCTGCAGAAATCCCATTAGTATTTCTAAAGGGCAGGTTTCTTGTTAACAATCTGTCTCCTACTTTCTGTTTATCTGTGAAAATTTTGAACTCTCCTTCATTTTTGAATGACTTCTTTGCTGGATACATAATTCTTGGGTGTCAGGGTGATATTATAATATATGGGACCTTACTATGTCATACCAAAGCTTTCTTCTCTCCATGGTTCCAGATGAGAAATCAGTGCTTAATCTTATTGAGCTTCCCTTGTATGTGGTAGATCTCTTTTCTCTTGCTGCTTTCAGTTTTCTCTCCTTATCCTGAGCATTGGATAATTTGGTAAGTGTCTGTCTTGGGGGTAAGCTTGTTAAGATTTATACTGTTTGGAGTGGTCTGCGGTTCGTGGACATGTACATCCATATGCCTCAAAAGATTTGGGAAATTTTAGGCCATTATTTCCTCCAACATTCCTTCTCCCCCCTTTCTTTTCTATTCTCCATCTGTGATGCCTATAATGCTTATGTTTGTGTGTTTCATGTTATTCAAATCCCTGAGTCCTTGCTGGATTTTTTCTAACTTCTTATCTATCTATTCTACTCTCTGTCTGATTTCAGTTGTACTGTCTTCAACATCACTGATTATTTCCTTTGCCTGTTCAAATCTGCTGCTATATGCTTCCAGAATATTTTTTATTTTTTTATTGTGCCTTTCTTCACCATCAAATCCATTATCTTTTTATGTATGTTACAATTTCTTCAGTATGTTCTACTAGTGTCTTAATAATATCCTTTATCTCTTCCTTAACTTCATTAAGTTGATTCTTGATATTTGTTTTGACCTCCTTCATTAGTTGGTCCATGTTCTGCATCTCCTCCTGTTATTTGGTTTGTTCATTAGACTGGAGAATGTCTTCCTGTTTCTTAGTATACCTTTTAACTTTTTAGTGGTTTCTAGGCATCTGTTTATATTGATGGGCTCATTCAGTTAGTTAGCGTCTCTTTCTTCTTTAAGGTTTTATTTTGTGTGTATGTGTTTGTGTGTGTGAGATAAAGTTCCTTTTTGACTCTTGGTTCCTCTTATTCTATATCCTTGTAGTTGTCTGTGCTCTCTTGGAGAAAATATTAAGAAAAATAAAAGGAGAGAGAGAAGAGAAAAATAATAATAGTAATAATAATTTTTAAAAGTATCAGAGGAACCATACAAGAGCCAGGAAAATAAATAAGTAATATGAGTGAACAATCAGAAAAAAATACATAGGAATAAAAATGAAAACTGTGGAATAGAAAAATGAAATGAGAAAAAATAGAAATAAATAAAATAAATGAAAAGACCACAAAGAAGAGAAGAGAAGAAAAAACAAAGAGAAAAAGAAAAAAAATGAAGACCAAAGAAGAAGGGGTGGAATGAAAGAAAAGCAAGAGAAAACAAAAGATTGAAAAATTAAGGAAAGAAAAGAAATAAAGTAAGTAGAAAAATAAGTAAAAGAAAAAAAGGAAACAAAGAAAGATATAAGACAACAAACAGAAATCTAAATGAAATAACCCAGGAAAAATAGGCTTCCCTCTTAGGCCCTTAGAAACCTTTTCAAGTTGTTGGGGTTCATCAATCAATCACCCTGCAGCCTGCCCTCCACAAGTGAGGTATCCAGGCTTAATGAATAAAGTAAAGAATTAAGGAATGATAAAAAATAAAAAATAACAGATAAAAAAAAAAACTAGATAAAAAAATCTCAGTCTATACATTCCCTGTCATAAGGTGCCTGATAACCTGGTGGATCCCTTCTGGACCCCTTCTCTTAGCTGGAATCAGAAATAGAACCTGGGACCTTATAAATACAAGGTAGGAGTTCCTACACTGAGCTACATCTACTCCACAGGTTAAGTAAGTTTCTGAAAACTTATCTAGCTCTTATTACCCCTTTCCTTCAGGAGAGTTGGGCTTCTAACAGTTTGCCCAGAGCTGGGCAGGTTTAGTGCCTGTGTCCCTCCCCTCACTGACCTAGTTCCTTCCTCTTTCTCCCAGGGCAGCTGGATGTGACAGCCTGCTGGATCATATACTCCTTTCCATCTCCCTGAGGCCACTTCAGTGCTGGCTGGGGTCTTTTTTGGGGTTCAAAGGGAGCTTAGCTGGCCAAACTCACTGAAAAGAAATGATTATCCACCCTCCTTCAGACCCCTCTTCCCCCCAGGGAATGATCTTTCCCACTTAGTTGGCTCCAGTGAAATAGGGATTTTACTGAGGTCTTGAGGGTGGGGTGTATGTGCCATTCCCAGCCACAGGGGAGAGTAACTCATGGTTTTCCTTTGGACTCTTTGCCTCTCTCTCCCTCTCCCTCCTGAATGATGTGCAGCACTTTTCTTTTCTGCAGATCGCCAAAGCAACTCCCTCAGGTATCTTTTTGCCTTTCCTTTTTTTGTGAGATAATTGAGCTCTGCCTACCTACTTCAACTCCCAGAAGTCCCTCACCTCTTTCAATTCTGATTTTGCTTATTTGCTTTCTCTGTCTCTCTGTGTCTGTCTCTGTCTGTCTCTCTTTTGCCTAGCTAAAACTTTGTTAATTGCATTGATCTTTTCAAAGAACAAACTTTTGGTTTGGTTGACTTCTCTCTCTCTCTCTGTAATTCCTTATTTTATTTATCCCTGCTCTAGTTCTTGTTACTTCCTTCTCTGTGCTCACTTTGAATTTAGTTTGCTCTTCTTTTTCTAAAACCAACAATTGTGCTATTAGGATGTGTTAATATTTGAGATCTTTCATCTCTTGTAATGCAAACATTTAGAGTTATAAATTTCCCTCTCAGCACTGCCTTTTCTGCATCCCATAAATTTTGGTATGCTGTGTTTACTTTTTTCTTCACCTCAAGACATTTCTTAATTTCCCATTTTTTTCTTCTTTGACACATTATGTTTGAGTGCATTGTTGTGTTTTCACAATTTCATAAGTTTTTCAATTCTTCCTATGTAGTTGTATTCTAGCTTCATTTCATTGTGGCCAGAGAGAATACTATGTATTATTTTACTTATTTATTTTAATTTATAAAAACTTGTTATATGGCCAAACAAATCATCTATCCTGGAGAATGACACAATGCACTAGAGAAGAATGTGCATTCTGCAGCTCCTGTATAAAGAGTTCTAAATTTGTCTGTTAAGTCTAGTTGGTTTATAGTATCATTCATGACTTCTATTCTTTATTTGATCTTTCTTGATGTACTTTCCATTATTGAATGTGGTATGTCAAGGTGTCCTGAAAAATGCTTAGTATGGAAATTTGAATGGTACATAAACTGATACATAAAATTTTAATTCAATCATAGTGTATCTTTCTAATAAACATCTTGATTGATTCTATTCAGTAAGTTCCTTGAATACCTAAAAAAAATCTGGGAAATTTTTAGAGATTAGCCCATAAAATGTTATATGAGCTATATCTGTGTAGGGTTCACCTATTCCTGATATTCTATATTTAATTTATTTTAATGATAAAATTTTAGTATATTTTGTACTTTAATATTTATTCAAATCTTCTTAAATATTGATATGTTCTTTGTATAAGTGAATAGATTATAGCAAATCATTTTACACAATTGCTGAAAGATCTAGAATTCTGCTGTTACATTTCAATGCTCTGTCCACTGATATATTATCTAGTGTGTTTGAAATGTGGGAAGAAAATTTATTTTACCTGTTCCCTTCATTTTTACCATGATTTAATATGAAAAGAGCTGATGGAATTCTTTTATAAATTTAAAAAATTACCTGATATTATTGGAAATTACATGAGACCAACCAATGTTTTAACAACACTGTCCCCCTTCACATTTTGCAACATCAATACCTCCTCTATCAACATACCACATCATGGTAGAATATTTGTTACAGATTATGAGATAAAATCATCCAATCACTACCAGGTCCACAGCATACATTTGGCACACTTTTTCTGTGCTCACCCATTATCAACACAGTACATCTTTGGCATAGATGCAAGAATATTACATTATTACTGTTAATCACACTCCATAGTTCATTGCAGTTGTATTTTCCCTATGCTTCTCAACATTCCCACCACCTTGCAATACTGATGTACATCTGCTCTAGCTCACAAAGGACACTCTTATATCTGTATCATCAACCACTATTCTCACCCACCTCTGAGTTTACTGTGCTATTCAGTTCCTAGATTATTATCTAGCTTTCTGTCAGTTGGCATTTACATCCACAGACTACCATTTTCAGCCACATCCCCATTTACAAACCAGCAGTTACTCACTATAATGGGCTATCATCAACTCCATACACCTCCACACCTTTACAGCAAAGCTATTAAAACTTCTACATATATTAAATATCAGTAGTCCATCTCATTCTTTCTCTTATCTCCTTTAAGAATCCACCACCTACTACTAGATCTTGAAGATATTTTCCTACATTTTCTTCTAGAAGCTTTATGGTTCTTGCTTTTATATTTAGGTAATTGATTCATTTTGAGTTAATTTTTTATAGGATGTGAGATAGGGGTCCTCTTTCCTTCTTTTGCTAGGGATATCCAATTTTCTCAGCACCATTTGTTGAATGGACTGTGCTTCCCAAGGTAGGTGGGTTTGACAGGCCAGTCACTGGACCAAAGATGTGAGGGTCTGTCTTTTAACCATCAATTCATTTCCACTGGTCTATGTGTCTGTCTTTATGATATTTTTATCACTGTGGCTAGGTAAAATGATTTAAAATCCCGAAATGAGAGCTCTCTAACTTTGCTTTACTTTTTTAAGATATTTTGGGCTATTCAGGACTCCTTACCTGTTCAAATAAATTTGATAATCATGTTTTCCATTTATTTAAAAATGCTGGTGGGCATTTTATCTGGATTGCATTGAATCTGTATATCAATTTGAGTAGACTTGACATCTTAATGATACTTGTTCTTTCAAACCATGAGCATGGAATATTCTTCAATTATTTAGGTCTTTCTTTTATATTCCTTTTAAAAATGAGTTGTACTTTTCTGAATACAAGTACTTGAAATCATTGGTTAAGTTTATGCCTGAATATTTTGAGTTTTATTTGTCATATTTTATTTTCACCACTCTTTTGACATTTTGAGTTACTTTTATTGATATAATCTTCATTTCTAGTTTCTCTTGCAGGCCCCTCTCTCCTGTCTTTATTTTTTAGGCTATAGCACACCCTTTAGTATTTCCTGCAAAGTGGGTGTCTTGGTTACAAACTCTCTCAGGTTCTGCTTTTCTGTGAATATTCTAAATTCACCCTCATTTTTGAAAGACAATCTTGCCAGATATAAGATTCTTGACTGGAAGTTTTTCTCTTGCAGTATCTTAAATATATCATACCACTGTCTTCTTACCTCCATGGTTTCTTGTGAGAAATCAGCACTTAATCTTATTGGGTATCTCTTATAAATTATGCATTGCTTTTTTCTTGTGGCTCTCAGAATTCTCTCTTTGTCTTTGGCATTTGACATTCTGATTAGTATGTGTCTCAGAGTTGGTCTATTAGGATTTTTCGGATGGAAGTACATCGTGCTTCTTGGACATGGCTATCTATGTCTTTCAATATTGTTGGGAAATTTTTTACCACTATTTCTTCAATTATTCCTTCTGCTCTTTTTCCCTTCTCTTTTCCTTTTAGGACACCCATGACGTTTAAGTTTGTATGTCTCTTGCTGTCTTTACTTCCCTGAGACCTTGTTCAAGTTTTTCCAATCTTTTTTTCATCTGTTCTTTTGTATGTTCACTGTCAGAGGCCATTTCTTCAAGCTCACCAATCCTTTATTCTGCCTCCTCAAATCTGCTACTATATGATTCCAGCGTATTTTTTATTTCATTTAATGTACTTTTCATTCCCATAAGAATGGCTATTTTTCAATTTATATTTTCAAATTCTTCTTTGTATCTTCTTACTTTCCTTAGCCATCTGAATTTATTTAAGGAGATTTGTTTGAACATCTATGATTAGTTGTCTCAACTCCTTTATGTCATCTGGAGGCTTATCTTGTTCTTTTAACTGGGCCGTATCTCCCTGTTTCTTGCTGTGGATTGTAATTTTTTTGTTGGTGCCTTGTCATCTGGCTTACTAGAGTATTTATTCTGGGTGCAGTTTTTGTCTTTAGTTTAGGGCTTCCTGCCCTTTTCCTTGTTGGTTTTGTAGTAGGAGCCAAAGATGTAGTTGGTGCTTTAAGCTGTGGAGGCTCAAGCTATCCTCGTTGCCCCAAGGACCAAAGAAGCTTCTCCCAATTTTCTCCTTTGCCAGGGGTAGGGACAGAGCCACAGCTGTGTGGAATAATCCAACTGATGCAGACCTAGAATATAGTTGCCTAGAGAGACTGATGAAGCTTCAGGCCACCTTCTCCCCTGCCTGGGGCAGGGATGGAACTGCAGATGTCAGCAGCAATCTATGCAGTGCAAGTCCAAGATGACCACAGTTGCCCAAGTAGACATCAGATTATTCAGTCTGTGCCAGTTAAATGTACCTGCAGTATCTGGATTGGCTGGTGCAGGGCCCGTCAGCTTCCTTCCTGCTAGAGGTAGGGCTGAAGCCTAGGCTATGACTGCAAGCCAATCTGGGTGAAAGAAACTGGTCTCTACCATCTCTGTGATTTTTAGTCAGCCCGGCTTCCCCCCAGGCTGTGGGTGGAGTCAAAATGACAGCTACTGGCCTCCTTCTGACTTGGACAGGCTCAAACTTTAGTTGTTCTTAAGATTATACTTTAGCCAGCCGAATTTACTAATCAGTAGCTGAAATCGGTGGCCAGCTATCTCTTCCTCACCTGTTTTTGGGAAATAGAACTTCCAATTCCTGCCACAGAATAGCTCCTGGGGTGGCCTGTGCTGCCAAAGTAGGGCCATCACCGGTCCACAGTGTGGCCTGTAATTTCCCAGAGAGGCTGGCACAGCTTCCGCCAGCTTCCTCCCTGCCCGAGGTGGACCTGGGCTTCAGCTAGAGTGGTGATCTATATGGAAGAAACCGGTCCTTACCAGCACTGTGATTTTTCAGTCAGCCCTGCTTTCCCTTATGTCAGGCACAGAGTTAAGATGACAACCACTGGCCTCTTTCTTGGACAGGTTCAAACTTTAGTTGTTCTTAGGATTATACTTTAGCCCACCGAGTTTACTAATCAGTAGCTGAAGTTCGTACACAGCCATCCCTTCCTTCCCTGTTTTGGGAAGTGGAGCTTCCAATTCCAGCCATAGAACAGCTCCGGAGGCTGCTTGTTCCTCCAGTGGAGGATGGGCATTAGCCTCTGTGGTGTGGAGTGCTCTATTTACAAATCTTCTCTGCAGATGGGCAGTCTCCTCCTTCTATTCTTTCAAGAGTGTTTCAGTATGCACTTCTGGTCTCCTTGACCCCCCAAACAAGTGCTCTAGATAGCTCTGGGTGATTAGTAACTGCCTTGTAGCAGGATCTGATTCTCAGAACTCTTTACTCTGCCTCCATCTTGCTGTTGTTCACATTTATTTTTTAATTGTTCTATTCTTCTCTATTTTACAGTGATCTGACTCCTATAAATTTCATTTTACAATAAAATAATTTATATTACCCAATATATATGGATAACCTATGAAATTTAAAACTTCATTAATGTAGGGATATATAAAAGCTCCTGTCTACCGTATCACTCACTCCTTATTTAAGTTATATAAGGTTTTTCCTTCCAATTGTAGTATCTGATTAAGATTGATTTCCCTAAAAATTTTTCATCACCTCGGAGATTTATTAAACTAATTATATTTTATTCATTTCTTTTATTACCAGAGATTTTCATTCATTCATTCCAAGCACAATACTGAATTTTAATAATTATGTGAAAATAAGTCTTTCACACCCTATTTATAGTTCCTGATTCTAATTTGTATGTTATTTTTATTTCTCAATTGCACTGTTTATGTATTTTTCTATAGAAAATTGTCCATAAAATTTTAAAGCAGCTGGCACACTTATTTGTTCCTTTAGAATTATTAATATTATCATGCTTTTGTGACTGTAAGAGTAAAAATATACTACACATTACTTGTCATCATAAGAAGCAGTAATATATTTTATTTGTACAAAAATATTCTTAAATGTCTTTTTAATAGGCTTTTAATATTTGGTTGGGGAATACCTCACATCTCTTTTCTAGCTTCCCTCTCTGTACCTTCCCTATAGTCCCCCAGTAATTCTGATCTTTCCATAATGAATCATGCATTTCTTTTCCTCTTCTTCATTCTTTTTTGACTCCCCCAATCTTCTTGCTCTCTTCCATATCACACGATCAACTCCTCGTGTCAGAAATTTCTGTATATTTTTCCCTTTGAATATACTGATAAAAATACTCAATTTAAAATGTTTGGTATATCAGACTTCAAATTAATGATGGCTTTCTACTGTCTTCTAAGTCTTGGGTGCCCTTGCAATGTTACTGTTAACCATTTGTATTGAGTTTAAATTCTACTTAGCTAACTTTGAGATACCTTTATATCAACATAAAAAAAGATTATTTTTAACTAATTTTATATGAAGAAGTATTTCAGGAATTATTGAAAAATAAAATTATTCAATGAAAATTAAATGAGTAGATGAATTAGAGTCTTTAATACATAGATATTTAAACATATTGTAAAAGATTAATGATCCATTCAAAAATGAGGTCAAGAATTTAGTGGATAATTGAAAAAGTAGTGTAGAAATTGTTCAGATTGTTAATATGATCTTTTGGGGGTGGAAGGACAGTAGAGCAGCTACCTACAATTTACTAAAGACAACCAGAAAGAAAGAGGGCACAAGAAAGTATTAAAAAAAACTTGAGCAAAATTTTTGGTTAGATCTCAGAGTTTTATTGAATCAATTCATGAATTGGGGAGATTCCAATCACTAGAAAGTAGAGAGGAATTCCACTGAATAAAAAGAGCATTGGGCTTTTATAAGCAGAAAAAGGGAGTTCATTGATTAATGCGGCCTATACCTCCTAACATGCTTACTGATGACAGGTGCTTGGCAATGTGTAAGTAGCTGGCATAAGAATAGGGAGTTGACAACAGCTGGTTGACTGATTTAAAATCTGTTTTTTCGGTGAGCTAGCCATTTACAGGGAATAGAAACTAACTTAGATTTTGAAATATGAAATCTTTGAAATATGAATATGAAACTTGAAATATTAGTATAATGAAATTTCATCTATTAAAGAAAAATTTAATTTTATATTTATTATGCAAAAAAATTCTTCTGAAAAAGACAAAGATTATCAGTTTGAGTCAAAATGCAAAATACCATATAATTCTAAATCAATCTTTACTAAAATAAAGTGGTGCATAACACTGTAAGAATAGGACAAAAAATAACTAATATCCAGAAGTTGTTTATACAATTCCATTTGCCAGAACTCCACTTCCTCCAGGTATTTGCATGACTTCCTACATCACCTCTTTCAGGTTCCTCACAAGCAATATTCTTCCTGAAGTATTCCCTAAAAATTATTTTTTATAAGAAGAAGCCCAATTGACTCCATACATCCCCTCCATCTAGATTTTCCCCCATATAATATATCACATAAATGTTCTTGGTTGTTTATTACTCCACCCCTCTCCACACACACACACAAAGCAATAGAATGGCACTCTTGTTAGACCTCTTTGCTTTTCCTTAAACTGCATGTCCCACCTCCATACATAGGGCCTTTGCACTGGTATTTTCCCTGTATATACTTTCCTCCCATGTACCTCTTTGATTAACACTTCCCTCTTTCAAGTCTTTTATCAAATGCCAACATTTTATTGCCCTGAACATATTATTTCTGGCTGCTTCCTCATGCCCTTGCTCTTGAATTTCTTACTCCCTATTCCATAATACATTTCAATTTTTATATAGTACTTTCCCCATTCCAACATGGCATATCTCTTACTTCTGTATATTTTTCTATAGCTCCATGCTAGAATAAAAGCTCCCAGAATTAAATACTTCATATTTTTACTATTCTGTTTAGACATAGTTTGTTACATTGTAGATATTCAATAAAGTATTTACTGAATAAATGAATAATATGAAGTCACAGGATGAACATATCTAGTATTTAATTAATCCAGCAGTTAAACAAATACCCCAGGTTTATAAAGTATGAATAAATATTTGATAATTGCATATTTGCATACCAAAATTTGAAAATTTCTTCCCCTGAATCTCTATAAGTCACTTGTACAAACTGATTAATATTCCATATTCCATATTATTCTATAAATGTTAATAATTTTTCAAAGTTTAACTTGAAGGAGCCACATTATCTGACAGAAATACAATACATTTAAAAATACTTAAAATATCAAATATCAATGAAAGACTACTCAATTTGAAGAAAATCCAATTAGAATTTATTCTAGGTGAAATAGGAAATAAAATATTTGAGTCTAGAGTAATTTATGTAATAGATAGCAATATGAGTAATGCGTATCATCGTTTATAAAGTGGTATGCGGTGATTAATGTAAATCTTTAACTCCTTTATTATTAAAAAGGTAAAAAAATTAAAATATATAATTGGTTGTTTCTAGGTTCTAGAGAAAAACCAATGAATTCAACCTAAAGTAGTAGGATAAAGAAAATGGTGAAACTAAAATAACAATTAATGAATTTTTTAAAAAGTTATTTATTATTATTATTTTTTTGGCGTGTCTCATCTTGGCTCTCTCGTGTCCCTCTCCTGTTATGTCATCTTGCTGCATGGCTCGGCAGGGCCTGGGGATCACCCTCGGGCAGCGCCTTCTATATTTTTCCTTATTTTACCGGGAGGTCTCGCGGATCAAACCCAAGGAAGGAAAGATAAGCCATTTTTCATGAAACAAAATAAAAAACAAGAATAATTCATGAAAGGAAAGAAGAGAGAAAATAAACATAAGGAAAAATATAATGAGCTATATTGTCATTAAAATCAGAAGATATTTAAAATCATTGGTCAGATTTCGGCTTCTGCCGTGATAGTGTAAGTGGTACACTACACTATCTTGTACAAGAATTCCCTTGCCATGCCAAACATCTCCAAACTTGAGGAAAATGCAGATGGAAACTGTGTTCAGGTATTTAAAAAAACAGGCATAACCGGTCAGTTATTAATAATTTAATGGAAATATATGAAAAGAAACTCATGTTTACTTTGCCTTTCTGTACTGCTTGCTGACTGGTGAGATGCAGAGAACAAGCATAGTGTAACAGTCTTAAAAGATCCAAAGAGGCAGAGATTGAAGCTGCCATCAGTTAAAGGAGTTGGAACATTAAAAGTAGGTATCAAAAAGGAGGTGTCTCAAATATCGGTCCTGGGATTCCTTCTAGGTTCTTAGTTGAAGGTTCAGCCTTATATGTGCAGATAAAAGTCACCAGGTGGAGCCATTGCTACCATGATGAAAGCAGAACCTAAATACCAGTGGTCATGACTAGCTGGGAGAAGCTGGATTCACAGCCCAGCAAGAATGACATTAGTCATTATTAACATAGGCAAGAAGTTAAGACAAAACTTACTTTCCTTACAGAAGTAAGGACCATGCCCTAGTGTAAGAGCCATGACCTAAGACTGAGGACAAAACAAAATAAATCATCTTTAACAAAGAACAAAATGAAGCCTGAGAGATTCAAATGGCATTGCCAGTAATTTATTTCCAGCCAGAACAAAACCACTTATATAAAGCCAACATAATCCAGACTCCCTAAAATGTATCATTCACAAAGTACAGTATAAAATTTTAACAATTACTAAACATAAGACAAAGCAAGAAAATTGTGAACCATATTAATTATCCCCTCAGGACCTCCAGTGGTCACTGCCTCCACACCAATGATAAAAGTGCTTCCATTGCTAGAATCACAATAAGTCTATAGCAGAATAACAGTAAGTCTACTCTAGTCCATCATTCATTCCCCAATCCTGAGGATTCTGAGATGGTGATACCCACTCTGCCTCTAAGTGAAAGGGGACTTAGATCCCATGAGGCAGATGGATGGGACTATATTGCTTGCAGTTGTAGACACATATGTTTTAATGGCTTAACAAAAAGATGATCTTAATGTGGAAATAGATGAGAAATCACAGCAAAAAAAAAAAAAGTATAATAAAAATGAACCAAATACACATTAAAGAAGAAAAGTTAAATGTATGATAATGGATAATTTGCCAGAAGGACTTCAGTGCAATTGAAGGTTATTGAAGAGAGAATATCAGTAAACTTGAAACCTGATAAATAAATATTTTTCAAAATGAGGATCTGAGAGAAAAACAATAACAACAAAACTGTTTAAACAAGAACAAACCCAAGTGGAACATAAACAATGAATTAAAATTGTCTATAGTTTTATATAAAAATTTGGGGGAAAATAAGTTTAAATTCTTAGAAATTCTGAACATTCACAAACAAGATAAATCCAATATGCTAACTCAAACACCCATACACTGGCATACACAACACAGAGAGAGAAGCACGTCATGATCAAACTACAAAGAAACACTTCAAAGCAGCCAAGGTGGGGCTAGGAGAACACATGACATGCAAGGATCAGGAGGGAGTGGTGAACATTTTGGTAGGTGAAGAGTAGGAACATATCAACTACGGTTGGCTTCTCATGAGAAGCAGTACAACCAGAAGTGGAAAAAAAACTACAAAATGTGAAAAGGCACAAAGGAAAGTAATTTATATCTTGTGAAAATATTTGTGAAAAACAAGAGTGATAATGAGACATGTTAAAAAGAAATCAAAGCTTGGAAATTTGTTGCCAAAAGTCCTGCAGTACAAGAAAAGTTAACAGAAGTTCTTCAGCCTGAAGAAAACCATGTCAGAGGAAATATTGAAGCTACACACAAAAAAAATGAAAGGTGGAAGGCATGGGAAATATATGTAATTTCTGTGAAAGACAACTGTGCAACAAAAAAATAGCATTGTATATATATATATATGTAAAAGCAAAATATAGGGAAACAAAAGCTGAAATGACAAGGACTAAAGGAATTAGATGGTTTTACAGTACTTACATTTCATGTGGAGGTATATATATTTTTTTGTTTTTCCATTAGAAAAGTTTTAGATTTACAGAAAAATCATGCAGAAAGTACATTTACCCTCCTCATAAATGCAGTTTTCCCTACTATTAATATTTTGCATCAATATGGTATTTTGTTACAACTGAAGAAAAATATTGTTCTAATTATGCTATTAACTGTTGTCCAAAAGTTTACATAGGTTTCACTTGTCTGCATTGCACAGTTCTATGTTTTTGTTTTGTTTTGTTTTGTTTTCATATTTTATTTTATTTATTTTATGTTTTTCAAACTTTCAGTAAGTTTAAAATCAACACACTGCCATCAACTGCCAGGAATTTAAACAGAGACCTGAAGTGGAACCAACTGACTAGCACAGTAGTAAATATATGGTACAGCAATGATTTTGGCTTGGACTGTCTCATTCAGTGGTCTGGAGGAATGTCACACACAAGCTCAGTCACTGTATATGATCATTTACAGATACGGCCATGGGCTATCATTTTTAGCATAGAACCATGTTGGAGAATTGCAAAAAGTGAGCACCACATCTTACCACACTCTCCCTCATACTGCCAGTGAAGAGTTTCTCTGTCTCTATAGTAGATGCAACAGGAATCAACTGCCAATTAACCAAGGACAGACCAGCAAGGAGGGGCCAACTGCTCTGTTTTGCAACTACAGCCAGACTCACCACCACGGCAGTACCTGTGGCTCTAGCCCAGACTCCTGTACAGGAATCCAGCTCTGGCAGTGGCAGCTGGAGAGGGCAATGGTACCTCCTGCTGAATGAAGTTGAATGAATGAATGAGTAAGCTGCAGAGGTCACTTGCGAAGGGACCAGGACTGATAACAATTCATTCAGGCAGCTTTTAACATCTAACTCTCAAACCTGCCTGCTTCATAAAAGGGAGCCATCTCCCATGGGAGAGAAGTCAATGGGGTTGAGGCCATATTCTTGCTAATGAGCCTTTCCAGGAGCCAGAGCTTCAAGGGACAACGCTCCTAGTACCTTCTTTCAACCACCCCTCCACTCTCCACTCTCACTCCTTATGTTTCTTCTTGTGCTGTTGCTGCTTTTTCTTTTTCTTTGCTGCCTTGCTGTCTTTTGATGCTTGCCTTGCTTTCTTGCCTGTATCACTCTCAGTGTCTGAGTTATCAGAGTCAGATGACTTCCTGTCTCTATGTTTATTTTTCTTCTTTTCCTTCTTTCTTTTCTAGAAGAATTCCTTGTGGGGTCAGGCTTCTCAAACTCTGCTGACTTTGCCTTTTCCTTCTCATCGTCTTCATCGGGTATTAGAGAGTATTTAGTCACACCTGGTTGCATGAAACAATCCTTTGCAAAGTGGCCTTTACAGCCACACTTCTTGCAGGTGTTGTTCAGGACAGCCTCAAGGGTAATCTGCCAAATGTAATCCTGGAAGTACTGCCTCCACCTCTCTCCTTGTTCAATGATAACATTGTTGGGATCGAGGTCTTTTCCCGTGCCTTGGTTGATAACTTTCATGGAGAGGGATACTTTTATCCTATTATTTTTCATTTCTCAGCCAATAAGCTTCACCCACACTTTGTCTCCAACATCTACTATCTCTGAGGGCTTATCTACCTGACAGGATGACATGTGAATTCGATGAACCAGACATTGCTTCTGATAGCCTGGGATTTTGATAAAGGCTCCATAGTCTGTGACCATAGCAACCTCTCCTTGGAAAATATTGTAGAGACCAGGCAGGTTTTACATGGTCTCAGATCTTCCTGAATTCATCCTTAATATTCTATGGTTCCTCCATTTTCTTTCTGCTAAAGCTAATTTAAGTGTCCTGGGCTGGGAACTTGGGGCCCGTATCAGGACCTTCAGCTGAGAAAGGCCATTCTCAAATCCCACAACAGAGGCACCACCTCCAGATTCAGACAGCTACCCTCTAGCTTCCTTATACTCACTCAGTGTTAGTCTCCACATATATTAACAAGATATCAGGAGGGAATATAGAGTCTGTGGGTACAGATATATTTGTTATGTATATTTGATTGTATAAAATGGCTAACCTTGTCTTATGTATGCTCTTACTTTTATTTTATTTTATTTTTTTAAATTTTTTTTTATTATGGGTAAAAATCAAAATTCTCACAATACATACAAACATTTGTAAAATGATATATAAATATATATGCATATATGTGTATTTGCTTACAAAAATGTTATATATATATATATATATACATATATTTTAAGAGGTGCTTAGATTACCTAAAATATTACACGGAACCCACTGGGATTCCCATGTTGCCCACCTCC
>JAKSZT010026421.1:288489-397276 GCA_026826555.1 Tolypeutes matacus
CCCTCCCTACCCAAAAACTGTCAAGTGGCCACTGGCTCCACCTCATTGTTATAATTTCTTGCATTGCAAGAATCACCATATGTGAGCAAGAGAATACCATCAAGTCCGCTCTAGTCCATAGTTCTTCCCCCAATCCAGAGGCGACTGGGATGGTGATGTCCACTCCAACTCCAAGTGAGAGAGGGCTTATATCCCATGGATATGGTGGGTGGGATGATCCTGCCTGCAGATGCAGGCCCTCTCCATTCCCTGGGATGGCCATTTCCCATCGTTGTCTCCTCACCAGGTGACTTGGATGAGTCCATTGAGCTGTAAAATATTTATTCTAGTAACATACATACAACATTAAATTTTCCATTTTCACCACTTGCAAATATACAATTCATGGGTGTTAATTATATTGTGATGTACTACCGTTAACATCATCCATTACCAAACTTTTCCATCACTGTAATCATAAAATCTGTATCAATTAAGCATTCTTCTCTAAGTCTGGCTGCCAGTGATCTTTAATCCTCTGTTTTTCTATCACATGGAAATACACATTTGTATTCAACCCTAACATGGCCTTGATAACCTCCATTCTATTTTCTAACTCTGTCTTTGCATATTCTAATTATTTCATATGAGTAAGATCATATATTATATGTCCTTTGGGTCTTGCTTATTTCACTCAACATGAGGTGTTCGAGGTTCATCCATGAAGTTGCATGTTTCAGAAACTCATTCATTTTTATGCCTGTGTTAGTCCACTGTATGTATAGTTTATCCATTTATCAGTTAATGGACACTTGGTTTGCTTCCATCATTTGCAATGGTGGAAAATGCCACAGTGAATGTTGGTGTGCAAGTATCTGTTCAAGTCCTTGTTTTCAATTCTGTGTATATATCTGAGGTGGGATTGCTGGGTCATATGTCAATTCTATACACAACTTCCTAAGGAATCTCCAATCTGCTTTCCACAGCATCTGTACCAGCATCATTTTACCTACCCACCAACAATGAACAAGTGTTCCCATACTCCAGATCCTCTCCAAAACTTGTTATTTTCTGCTCATTTAATAACAGGTATTCTAGTGGATATGCAATGGTATCTCATTGTAGTTTTGATCTGCAATTCTATAACAATTAATAATATTGCCCATCTTTTCATATCACAATGGACATTTATGTATCTTCTTTGAAGAAATATCTATTCAAGTCTATTGACTATTTCTTAACTAGAGTTTTGTCTGTGTTGGCTGAGATTTCTTACAATATTCTGGATTATAAGCCCTTATCTGACATATGATTTCAAAATATTTTATCCCAATCTGTAGTTTTTTTAAACTTTCTTAATAAAATGTTTTGATGCACAGAAGTTTGTAATTTTGATGAAATCCCATTTATCTATTTTTTTTTCTTTTGTTGCTTGTGCTTTTGATGTAAATTCTAAGAAACCATAGTGTAACATAAGTTCTTGAAAGGTTTCTTTATGTTTCCTAGTAGGAGTTTGCCTTACTTTCCTGGCTGCTAAAATTAATATAATGTGGGTTGGCTTAAATGATGGGTTTACAGTTCAGAAGCCCCAAACTGAGTCATCAGCAAGGTGATTCATTTTTCCCTAAGTCTGGCTTCCACTGATCCTTAGTCCTTGGCTTTTCTATCACATAGCAATGCACATGGCTATGTCTTCTCCTTGTTCATGTGTGTTCTATTTACTTTCAGCTTCATCTAATGCTTTCTCTCTATACTTCAGTTTCAATCTTTTTATAGAAGACTCAGGTAATCAGATTAAATCCCAAACTGATTCAGTTGGCCACAAATGACCTAAAAATAATATCTTCCAAATGTCCTATTTACAATGGATCCATAACCACAAGAATGGATTTAGATTAAGAACATATTTTGGGGTATAAAATACAACCCTTTACAAAATTTTATAATTTTGCTTCATATATTTAAGTATGTGATTCATTTTTAGTTAATTTTTTTATATGGTGAGAGGTAGTGGCCGTCATTTAATCTTTTGCATGTACCTATCCAGTTTTCCCAACACCATCGTTGCAGAGACTATTCTTTCACTATTGAGTGAACTTGACAACTTTTTCAAAAATCATCTTGTCATTGCCATGAGAGTTTATTTCTGAACTTTCAACTCAAATCCATTGGCCTATATTTCTGCACATGTGCCAAGATCATGATTTTGAGTACTGTAGCCTTTTAGTAAGTTGAAAATTTGGGAAGTGTTATTCTTACAACATCCTTCTTCTATTTTAAGATGGTTTTGTCTGTTTGTGAACCCTTCCATGTAAATTTGATGATTGGCTTTTCCATTTCTGCAAAGAAAACTTTGGGAATTTTGATTGGGATTGTGTGGTACCTAAAACTCACAATGGGTAGAGTTGACATCTTAACAGCATTTAGTATTCCAATCCTTGAATATGGAATGTCCTTTCATTATATTGGGTTTCTTTCATTACTTTCAGCATTGTTTTGTACTTTTCTGTTTGTAAGTTTTATACATCCTTGGTTAAATTTGATCCTAGATATTTTATTTGTTATTGTAAATGATTTTTTAAACATAACTTTCTCTTCACATTTTCATTACTGTATCGAAACATCATTGATTTTGGGGTGCTGTTCTTGACCCAGCCAGTTTGTTAAATTAGTTTATTCTTTCTAGTAGCTTTGTTGTGGACTTTTCATAATATTCTCTATATATGGGATCATGCCATCTACAAATGGGGAGAGATTTGCTTCGTGATTTACTTCCCAATATGGATGTTTTGATCTCATTTCCTTGCAAAATTATTCTGGCTAGAACTTCCACTACAATGTTGAATAACATTGGTAACATTGGGTATCCTTTTATTGTCCCTGTACTCAAGGGAAAAAGTTTATCTTTCACCATTGAGTGTGATAGTAAATGTGGGATTTTCATATGATATTTGTCATTTTGCGTTAATTTCCTACTGCTTCTACTCGTTTTCTGAATTTTTTTAAAAATCAAGAATGGGTGCTTTTTTTAATCAACTGCATATTCCAAATCTATCGAGATAATTATGTAGCTTTTTTCTTCATTCTATTAATGTGGTATACAACAACAATTGCTTTTCTTATGATAAATCTCACTTGATTGTGGTATATAATTATTCACTGTTCTGTTGAATTCACTTTGCTAGTATTTTATTGAGATTTTTTGCATCTATATTCCTACGTGATAATTATACCATAATATTCCTGTGATATCTTATCTAGCAATGACAATTGAGTGATACAGTTGTCATATTATGAATTAGGAAGTGTTATTTTGCTTCAATTTTTTGGAGTAATCTGAGCAGAACTGGTGTTTTGAAATGTTTGGTAAAATTCACCAGTGAAGCAATCTGGTCCTGGACTTTTCTTTGTCGGGAAGTTTTTAATTACTGATTTTAATTCTGTCATTGTTATTGGTCTGTTGAGATCTCCTCTTTCTTCTTGAGTCAATGTATGTAGTTTGTGTGTTTCTAAGCATTTTTTTTCAATTTCAACTAGGCTATCTAATTTGTTGGGCACACTTGTTTATATTATCCATTTATAATCCTTTTTATTTCTGTGCATTAATTGTAATGTCTTTCCTTTCATTTCTGATATAATTATTTGCATCCTCCCTCTTTTTTACTATGTAAGACTAGCTAATATTTTGTTGATTTTATTGATTCCTTTTGCTTCTCTGATCTTCTCTATTTTTTTTTTTTTTTGTAATCAATTTCATTTATTTCCACTATAATCTTTGTTTATTTCTCATTTTCTGCTCTCTTTGGGGTTAGTTTGCTCTTCTATTTCTAATTCATCATCTTGGGGGATCTTCCTATTTTTTTTTTTTGTAATAAACATTTAATCCTATGAATTTCACTCTCATGCTGACTTTGCTGTATTGTATAAGTTTGATATATTTTATTTTGTTCATTAACCACATGATATTCCCTAATTTTCTTTGTAAAATATTATTTGACCCATGGGATATTTGAGAGTGCATGGCTTGATTTTGGCATATTTTCTGAATTATTCATTTATTCCTCTGTTATTGATTTCCACCTTCATTCAAGTCTAGACAAAGAAGTTACAGTGCATGATTTCAAAATTGTTAAATTTATTAGGAGGTTTTTTTTTTTCTTTTTACTTACCAAATGGTTTATCCTGGAAAATGACCCTTGTGCATAAGAGAATAATGTGTATTTGGTGTTGTTGGGTGAAAATCTCTTAACTCTACCTGGTTTATAGTGTCATTCAGGTCTTCTGCATTATTATCAATCTTCAGCCTAGATGTCTTATTCATTATTGTATATGGTGTATTGATATATTTCACTATTATTGTAGTATTATTTATTCTTCCCTACAAATCTGTCAATATTAGCTTCATATATTGTGAGTCTGTACTTTACATGCATATATATTTATAGTTGTTATGTCTTCTTGCTAAATTGACTTCTCTCTTAGTATATGTGTCCTTGTTTATCCCTTGTAACAAATTTAGCTTGAAGACAATTTTATGTGATACTCTAGAGCTACCCCAGCTGTCTTTTGTTTACTATTTGCATGGAATATTTTTCTCATCCTTTCACTTTCAACCCACTGTGTCTTTGAATTAAGTCTCTTATAAACAGTATTTGATTGGGTAATATTCTTGTAGCCATTCTGCTAATATCTGCCTTTTGACTGGATAATTTAGTCCATTTACATTAAAAGTAGCTACTGATAATGCAGGACCTTCTTCTGCCACTTTGTTATTTGGTACTTGAAGAATTATACCTCTTTTGTTTCTCAGTTCTTCCATTAATGCCTACTTTTATCTTTATTTGATTTTGAGTCCCTTCTCATTTCTTTCTGTATGTTTTTCAGATTTTTTTAGTGTGTGGTTACCATGAGGCTTAAATACATCCTAAGTCAATATAAAATCATTTATGATTGATAGCAATTTAACTTCAATAACATATGCAAACACTCTTCCTGCACCCTTCTTTTTGTCCTATATTTAACAAATTATATCTATACAAATTGCATGTCATAAACATAGATATATCCTTATTTCATGCATTTGTATTTAACATTTTGTAATAAATAAAAAATGGAGTTACATACAGAAAATACAATATAAAAATACTGGGGTGTGTACTCACATGATGACCAGAAAAAAACTTTATTTATTTATGCCTCTTTAATTCACTGTCCAGTGTCCTTTCCCTTTAAGCTGAGCAATTAATTCCCAGTAACATTGCTTATAGGGTATGTCTAGAAGTGACAAATTCCTTTAGCTTTGGTTTGCACTGAGCTTGTCTTAATTTCTCCCTTATTTTTAACACAGTGTTGCTGGATTTAAAATTCTTGGTTGGGAATTGTTTTCTTTCAGCACATAAAATATTGTGCCAGACTGATTTCTTCATTAGTGGTTTCTGATGAGAAATCTGCACTTAGTTTTACATAACATGTTCTGTTTTTTTGCAGATTTTAGAATTTTTTCTTTGTCCTTATTATTTGACAATTTGACTACAATGTATCTGGGCATGATTCTTTTCAAGTTTATCACATTTGGAGTTTCTTAGGTTTCTTGAATGTGTACATTCATGTCTTCATTAAATTTGGGAAGTTTTCTGCCATTTTCTCTCTCTTTTTCTGAGACTCCCATTGTGCATTTATTAGTATACTTGAAATTATCTGACAAGTCCTTTAGGCTTTGTTCTTATAAATTTCTCTTATACACTTCACCTTTTAATATTTTAATGTTTAACTCTGTTATTTAGTCCTTGAGCTGTCTCTATCATACATTTATATACAGCTCATGGTATGACAGGTATCTGCTTGAGTGACAGGAGCTAACAATAGCATACAAACCACTTGAAAAATACCTTTCATTATCTTCAAAAATTGTCCCTATTTTGTATAGCACTCTCCTTCAGAATTTAATGCACTTATCAAGAATATCATTAACGCAACTACAATTCATGATGAAAAATGTGCTATTAAATCCCTAGTGGAAAATAATCTGGCTTTTCAGCAAGAGAGTTATTAAATATTTTTCTAAAATATATCTTCTCTGTTACCAAGTTAAAATATTAGAGCATCACAAAGGAACACCAAGAAACTATAGTCAAAATTATGTGGCTTGTAAGAGAGAAGTAACTCTCTGGTATGAAGTTAACATGGACATATTAGTCCTTGGAAGCATGCCAAGCAGACATCCTTAGAAATTGGTCCCAGGTATGATCAAATGTTGCATTATCAACAGTCCTCAATATAAGAGATACGGTGGCATTATGAGGGTGGAAGGGAAGGGATACTCTGCTCTGCTTGTGTTCACAGAAGTTCCCTGCTGTATTTGTGAGATAAAATTTAAAGGTAAACTTTCCATTTGACTAGGTCTGAACAAAATTTTAAGATTGATTTAATTTAGCTCAGAATAAAACAAAATTGACTGCACAAGAATTTAAAATAACCTCTCTGAGGAAAAAAAAATAGTATATAGAAGAAATTTTCAGTTTCTTAAATGTTTTAAATATTTGTAAGGAAAAAATGAGGTTGACAAATTTCTAGACAGATAATGCTCAAAAAGATTTTCACATTTTGCTCATGGTATATTTCTCAAAGTTATAAGGCTTTAGTTTACACCAAATAAAAGGAGATATTATTAGAAAAATACTCATAACCAAATATATTTGTGTATTGCCTAAATAATGCCAGGATTTATGGAAATATGTGTATTATAGAAAGAATATACATATATTGGAAATACGATTCTATGGAAGAAAATTGATTTTAAATGATCAAGTTAAAAAAACAATAATTCTTCTGAAAACCAATGATTATGTGTAGTCTATAATATTAGTATATCCGAATAAAGTAACCTAAGGTTTTAATTTCTTAGCTATCATTGGTATTAAAAATATTGGGTAGAAAATAACAGTAAATGATGTATTAAAATTTTCAGAGTTTATTACATGAGTGCCATTTCTGTTTTTCTGAAATTAATTGTAAATAAGATTATTATTTATGAGATGGCTCTCTGAATTTGACCAATCCTTGAAAAATCACAGAACAAACACTTGATTATAATTACAGATAAGTTACTTAACTTCTGAGCCTTTTTCTCCTCTAAAACATGGGTACCTTATCATTTTCACCTATAAAATTAGTTAGTAAAGGGAACTATTTATAAAATCCAGGTTCATTATAATTATGCAATATTGGAAGCTTCAATTATATAATACCTAAAAGCTATAATATACCTAATTTATATTTTGCAAAGTAAGCATTTTTTCAATCATATTTTGCAAACTACTTTTTATTTTTGATTTCTAGGAGCAGGAAACTAATCTTTAAAAATACCAGATATTTCATATACACAAAAACATTCTTGAACTAACTCATTCTAAATATCACTTTTGATTTCTCAACAGTTGAATGCTATAGGAAGTAAGAATAACACAAATGTGTTTGACTTCATCCTTATGGTTTTGACAGACTCTAAAAAGATCTGGCATGTCCTCTCTATGCTGTTTCTCCTAAGATACCTGATTACTTTGCTGGGGAATGCAGGGATGATTCTGATTATTCACCTGGATCTCCAGCTCCACACTCCCATGTATTTTTTCCACAGTCGTCTCTCACTCCTTGATTTTCGTTACTCAACAGTCATCACACCTAAAACCTTAGATAATTTAATTACTTCTACAAAATATATTTCATTCACAAGCTGCTTCATCCATATGTACTTTTTGTTTTCTTGGGTGGCACTTAATATTTTCTTCTCTCTTCAATGGCCTATGACTGCTATGTAGCTATCTGCAGTCCCCTTCACTACCAGGTAGTTATGTCCACAAGACTATGCTGTACCTTCATCACTGGGTCCTATATGATTGGCTTTACTGACTCCTTGATCAATGTTCTTTGCATGAACAATTTGCATTCCTGAAAATCCAATATAATCCATCACTTCTTCTGTGATTTAACCCCAATTTTAGCCCTGTCCTGCACTGACATTCATGACACTGAAATCATGATATTCATTGTTGCTGGTTCCACCCTTATGGTGTATCTTATCATAGTCTCTGTATCCTACACGTCCATTCTCTCTACTATCCTGAAAATTAATTCTCCCTCAGGAAAGCACAAAGCCTTCTCTACTTGTGCCTCCTACCTCCTAGGAGTCACCATCTTTATGGCACCATGATTTTTACTTATCTAACAAAGAAGTCCTACTCCTTGGGAAAGGATCAAATGGCCTCTGTCTTTTATGCTATGGTGATTCCCATGCTGAATCCACTCATTTATAGCCTTAGAAACAAAGAAGTGAAAAATGCTCTCATTAGAGTCATGCAGAAGACAGAGGGCTCCAGGCACATGAAAGGACTGTGAACAGTCATGCACATCTTTTCATTCATCTTATTGGATATTTACGTGGATTCTCCCTAAAATATATGGATCCTTTAGTTTGTATTTCTGTTGAGCCAGCCTTGGTTAAACATGATCTTGAATATATCCAGGAATGTTTATAGAAAAGCATTTTGAAATTGGAATTCATCATATGTGTTAAACCTGTTATTAACATATATGTGTTTTTTTAAGAGCAAGTAATGTGCAGGTAATAAAGTGTAGTGTCATCTTTATATTATATTACATAAATCCCCATACTAGTTTCAATTTCAGAGTATTTTATTATTGAGAATTGCTATATTTTGGCAAAATGATAGTTTCCAAACCTTATCCATTTAATATATAGCGAAGAAATAGAGCAGTGGTAAAGCATTTTTATTTTAAAATTAGGCATTGTCAGATTTAGATTATAGATCTGCTATAATTTTTGCTATATGACTCATAAATCACCATTATGTTAAATCTCAATTTCCTCAAAATATGAGAAATAATAACTCCAGGTCCATATAGTTATTATAAAGTTATCAGATACGGAATACAAAGCACTTGATTCAGTAAAATAAGAAAAATTACATTTTTAGAATATTTTGAATATTCAGTGGTTTTTCTAATGTTTAGTATTCACTAGTGTTAATAAATCACTTTTGGTAAGAACCTTTAATAAAGACAGAAATTTTTAAAAGTGAAAAACTCACTGTTTCAATCATTTGGGTCTGGGGATAAATAAAATACCGTGAGATCATTAAGTTATAGAAAACATAATATATATTAACCATGAAAGTAATTTGGAAATAGTGAAAAGTATTACATGGAATAGAAAAGCCCTAATGATTAATGGCAGTGTTGTGCATGCTTTCCTACATTTACCATTAAGTGTGTGTATGCATGTATTGCATATATAAGCAAATTTTGGTTATTTCTAATCAACTTTTGTAGCTGTCTCTTTCCATTAATCAGTACACTCTTTGGTAATTCCTTTGTCATTTAAACCTGTCAGTTGGCTGTGTTCTTGGTAAATTAGCAAAATAAAGACAATCCTGCAAATCTTTAGGTCCCAAAATGTTGTAAACTTGCCAGATTAAAAATCTGAATGCAGTAATATCTGTTTGGTGTCTAATTGCTAAATATTTGAAAAACCTACATTTCTGTGACTTGTCAAAAAAGGTAAATAAAGCACTTGGTCAGAATTCTATGTATTTCATAAAATCATTCCTTTTACCCTGAGTTCAAATTTTTTTAAGTTTCTTGAAAATAAATCAATTCTTGAGTTAATGCTTGTCCCATTTATTTTGAAATCTTCAATAAAATTTATAAAAATGTAAAGCTAAGAATTTTCAAGGAATTAATATTTTTTTGCATCTCTTAAATTTTAGAGTGCAAAGGTTTCATTTTTAAAGAAAATATCCTCTACATTATCTGAAAATGCAATTTTATTTGTCTCAGCTTGTGCTGGTTTTAAGCTGTATGTTTTCTACAAAAGCATGCTCTTAAATCTAATCAATTCCTGTTGGTGTAAACTATTGTAAGTAGGAGTTTTAGATGAAGCTTCCTCAGTTAAGGCATGACCCAAGGTGGGTCTTAATCCACTTACTGGAGTCCTTTACAAACAAGATGAATACACAGACATAGAAAGCCACAGGAGCAAGTGGCTAAAATAAATGGAACCTGTAAGAGAAGAGAAAGGCCAGGCGCAGCTGCCATATGTCTTGTCATGTGGCAGAGGAGCCAAGGATCACAGGGAAATGGTTTTCAAGAAGAAAACATTACCTTTAATAATTTCCCATTGTTTAAAGCCAATCCATTTCATGGTGTCTGATTTAAGCATCTGAGGAAATTAAAACAGATGTTGGTACCAGAATAGTGGGGTGGTGCTATTGAAAATACCAAAAATGTGGAAATGGTTTTGGAGTTTGTTAATGGGTACAGGCTGTAAAAATTGTGAAGTGCTTGAAAGAAAAGGACTAAATTGCTTTGAAGAGACCAGATATAGAAATATGGATGCTAACAGAACTTCAGATGAGACCTTAGGCAGAAATGATTGTGCCATTGCAAACTGAAAGAAAGGTGACCTTTGTTTTCAAGTGGAAAAGAACTTGGCAAATTTGAGTTCTGATGTCAGATGAAAGGCAGAATTTGGAATTGACCAGCTTGGATTTTTAGCTGACTGGGTTTGCAAGCTAAAGGTAAAAGTATAGTATGATTATTCATTGAAGCATATAGTAAAATGCAAGAGAAAAAGGATAAGCTAAAAACCGAACTCCTGGGCACAAAGAAACCAGAAATTGATAGTTTGGAAAATTCTGAGCTTCCAGAAAGCAAGTTCTCAATGAATAGTGCTCCATATAAAGATTTAACTGAACATGGATCCAGTCAGCCATTTCAGTGCAAGTCAGAATTGGAAATGCTTTTATCCCTAAGAGATTTGTGAAAGGTTATTTTGTCTGATGGTTTAGACCTCTATGCAATATATGCAATACTGACAAGCTTTTTCCAAGATCTCTGTGAACAGAACCACTGGCAGCCTGGACTCTAAGGGACAGAAGAGAAAGAGATTAAAGGAAAACTCATTTCAAAGACACAACGTTGTAGGCTGATTTCTGGTCCAAAGATATTGTCTCAAGTTAAATGAGCAAGACCACTGGTGTTTGGAAAGGGTGAGTATAACCTAGCAAGTGGATAAGGCAGGGCTTCTGACCTGTTGTCCAGGACTAGTGTTACCACCCAGTTTTCTTAGATGCCTGGGGGATTAAGGAGACTCTGGGTGCCAACTCAATGCTTGATGAGATGAAAGCCTAGAGCCTGGCCACCACCCAAGTGCTTGATGAGTGTAAAACCTTTACTCCACTATTCAGGGTGAGCAATGCCTTCACTATGCATTGATGTGGACATTCACATGGCCTAAAACTGAAAGTTAATAATTTCCAATTTTTTAAAGTAAGCCTATTTCATGGTATGTTTTATAAGAAGTCTAGGAAATTAAACACTGCTATTCAAATTATATTTTTAAAAGTACTTTATGATTTTTCAAGAATTTTATTTTTTGGTTATTTAAACTTTCATAATTGTAATTAGATGTATTGTTTGCTTTCAAGGAATAGAATTATAAAATGTGTTTTCTTTTGAAATTTATATTAAGATTTTCTCTGTAAGATTCTATCTGGCTATTTTCCTTAATGTTTTTGAATGTTTAAAATAAATTTCAACTTTTATTTTAAGAATAAAATATTCTGGTAATTAAAACCTATTTAATGAAATATTCATTATATTTATGCCATATAAAAAGCCTTCATTATATTTATACTTTCTCAATTTATTTTTAAAATTGTGCTTTAAGATATATCTCAATAACAAATAAAATTACTTTAATATGTCTTTTTTTGCTCTGAAATACAAAAATATGTTTATGTCATCTATTTATTGCTATTTCTCTTTGTTTTTATTTGCAAGTGGTACATCTTTCGTGAGCATTTCTTTTTAAATTGTATGCCTTTTTGAGTTATTTCTTATCTTGAAAGTATATTTGTCTTTTCTTATATAGAGAGAATCTTTCTATCTTTATGGCCTTTTATTTTTATTAACTATGCCTACTTTGTGATAATTTTGTCAAAAACTTTATGGCTCAAGCCCCAAAATGAACCAACCTAAGTTCCATTAGTTAACTATTTTTAAAACAATTAAATATTTAAATATCCAATATTTGGTATATTTCATTTGAAGTTTACATTTTCAGTGTTATTAATTATTTCAGTAGAAGCAAGAGTCCTTCTGTTTTCTTAATCCTATTGACTGGAAAATTTTGGAGTACAAGACTGCTAGCTATTAATTATTTCTTTCTGTGTATGTGTATGTGCTGATTTCCTGAAAATGTATTTATTTTGTTTTTGTATTTGAGAGATATTTCAGTGGGTAATGAATTCTGTAATGACAGTTAATATATTTCAGTACTTCAACATGTTCCTCCATATGTTCTTGCTGTAATATTTTTGATGATAAGTCTGGAATAATTCTCATGTTTTTTCTTTTGTACATGATATATATTTTCCTCTGCCTTCATACTTTTCTACCTATATTGGTTTTTCAGCAGTGAGACCAATGACTCTATGTGTTTTTTGTTGGTTAATTTGCTATTTGTAGTTATCATTCCTGGAGTCTTCTAACATTTGTGGACCAGTGGCTTTATCTTTTCTTATTTTTAGAAATGTTTTCGCCATTATCTCTTTTAATATTTTGCCCAATGCACACCCTTTCTATTCTTATTTTAACATATGTATATTTTGTATACATACATATGTATATTAAATATTTGATGTATCACAACAATTGGATATTATTCACTATTTCTTTAGTAAAGAATTTTGTTCTTTGTTAATTCCTATTGGATTTTCTTCAAGTTCAAATTCTTTCTTCCTCAGCTATATTGACTCTACTGATGATCCTGTTGATGAAATTCTGTTTCTTATATCGCTTCTGCTACTGCTGTTTCTTCTTCTTCTTCTTCTTATTATTATTATTATTATTATTACTATTATTATTCCTCTTCCTCCTCTTCCTTCCCCTTCCCCTTCTTCTTATTCTACACTACTAATTCTGCTTCTTCTTCATCCTTTATTGTCTTCAATATATTGATCTCATAGGCTCAAAAAATGCAAATTCTTTATCTATCACACATTTCAATTATTTCTCAAATCCAGTGGAAACTTTTTCCAATGTTTCTTACATAATTTCCTTTTCTCTCTTACTTCTTGCTTGACAAAATGTAGACTGTGCTACTTCATATGATATTTCTGGAGGCCTGATAATGCAGTTAGCAATGTCAAAAAATCAGCCCATTCTTTCATTCTGGGTACTAATGTGCTTAAATCAAGGATTCTGTAGCCAGGAAGTACAGGTTTGCATCCTTGTATCATTCTTAGAGCTATGTGGACTTGAGCACAAACCTTAGAGTTTATGTGACTCTGTTTCCTCAACTGTGATTATATGTTATAATAGAAATACCTCTCACAGTTGTTGTGAAGATAAATGACTTACTATTTCTAATGTACCTATATAATGTACAGGAAATACAAAGCTGCATATTACTGTTTATAATTGTTATTCAATATTATTTATTACTTGACTCAAGATTCAATCAAAAATATTTTCTGGGTAAACAATATGTTCCAATTATTATGTCATGTTCTGGGGATACAGTTGTATGGGCAATCAGACTAAATTCTTGTATTTATGCAATTTACAGTGTCAGTGAAGTGGTAGGGCTTGATAGTAATGAAATATTCACATCAATAAATATGAAATAATGACTGTGCTAAATGACATGAAAAAGAGGTTCTATGGGTGCTGTGAAATCAATGTATTCAAAATAGAAAGAAAATTAGGTGAGATATGAGCAGTGAAAATTATTAAAATGGAAATGAAATAAATAATTAATCCATGTTGAATTTTGAGAGAAAATTATGAGAGAATGCTATTTCTCAACACTTGGATTCTACTTTTAGGATAAAAATGGAGAATTTCAAGCATGTTAACCTGCTGTCTATTTTTGTATTATTTGTTGAATGAATTATTAGCCAGATAATTTTAAGCATAAGTTAGTACATCCTTACTCCTAGTATTCATCACTTCCTTTCCTGCAGAAATATTATTATTGTTAATTTGAAAGAAACTGAGAAACCATGGGATCAATTTATTTGGAAATTTATCTAAACAATTTGAAACCCTTATTATGAGTGTTAGAAGTCTTAAACATGATCCCAGAATTATGCAAATATTTTAATTATTGTAAGATTTGGATATTTAGAAATACTTTTGAAGTAGTTTTGTTCTTTAAACAAGAAAAATAATCTCAAATGATTATTACCAAGAAAGTTAACTTTAATATAATGTTGCTAATAATAATTTAATTTCTTCATAGGACTACATGTTTTCTACACTATAGTCAATGTTGTGTCTCTGAAAATTTGTTTACTTGTTGTTTTTAGAGGAATTTTGAAAATATATTGAAAACGCATTATCAAACCTGTGGTTGTTTCAATAGAACTATAAGAATTCTGTTTACAAAATTGAATGGAGATTGAGGTCTTAAAAATTATTATAGTTTATCTCAACTTCATACTTCATAATAAATTCTTTGATAGGTTTGTTTTGATGGGATTGATCTGCTAAAGACATAGGCTAAATATCCCTGCTGGGAAACAGAATTTCACCAAAAGACAAGCAAATTTCTACAATTAATGTCTTCAGGTCAATAAATCTTAGAAAAAAAATAACAAACCAGACTAAATAAGGCTTAAAATTTACTTGTACTTGGTTTTCCAGAGCCTTAATTATATATTCAATAAATACTATCACATCATCAATATATTTTGGGAAAATTCAGAATAAATCTAATAATTTCTGTAACTGGACAGTAGGTATGAAATAATGGAATGAAAATCTATGTTGTTGATCCAAACATTTCAAAAGGCATCTCCAGAAGATAGATCAGAGACAATGGGTATATGGCATAAGGAAATTCCATTTGGGAGGTCATTCACAGGGACTGAGGGGGAAAAGCTCATTTCTTAATAAAAGCTGAGGACTTACTATAAATAAGGTGAGTTTATATCAAGCCATCATATCCTTAGTACATGGCCTTTAATTACAGTTAATTAAAATCAAATTACCAAAAGCCTAACATGATTTTATCAATGAACATTTAATATGCATCAGTTTGAACATAACCATAGGCAGGCAGCTCACACAATTTATCTACATTTGTAAAATGTTGCATTGGAGTGTTGATTAATGCTTTCCTTGGAAATATTTTGGGATATGTAAACAGTATGAACTAAAAAGAAGACATTTTCTTCCTTCGTTTCTCACAAGGGAGATATGTACTGACCCTCTATATTCTTTTCAGTCTTACTCAATGTTAAAATTGTACTTTACCTATGAAACAAATTCTCTCAAAATATTTTTTACATTGCCTCAAACTGCAGATGGCAAAATTCACCATAGGAATCACAAAAGTGTAAAATATAGACACTATCATATCATGGTCCAAAGTGTACTAGGAATTTGGCCTCACATACATGAAGAGAATTGTCCCATGGTAAAATGACACTCCAGTTAGGTGAGAGCCACAGGTGGAAAAGGCTTTTTTCCTCCTGTCAGCAGAACACAACTTCAGGATGGCCATCAGAATGAAACCATAGGAGATCAGGACTACCAAATTGTAATTATCTAAATAGAACCCACAATGTAGAAGAATAGATGCTGGTTGATGTACTAGAACAAGAAATAGCAAGAAGTGGAGGGATGTCACAAAAAACACACTTAATTTCATTGGATGGACCGAATGATAGACTGAAAGGGATCACAGTGTGTATATTACCATGCCAAATACCACCAAGATAGGAAGCAATGAGGATGGCACATAGACTCGGGGTGACGTATTAACTGAAAAGAGCAGTGGGTTGTAGATTACAACATAGTGATCATAAGCCATTGAAACTAGCAGAAAACACTCAGTGGTCTCAAAAGTAACAAGAAGAAACATCTGCATTGGACACCCAAGAAATGAAAAGGCTTTATTCACTTCCAGGAAGTTGATCAAGATTTTGGGGGTGACAACTGAAGAATAAGAGGCATCCAAGAATAACAACACACTCAGAAAATAATACATGGGGTTGTAGAGCCGGGAATCCCCAAGGACCCATATCACCTGTCCCAAGCGTCCTACAAAGTAAAGATATAGATTGCTATAAATTATAGAGAGAGGGAGACTTTCAGCTCAATGTTATCTGTGAAGCCCTCCAATATAAACATGGTGACTTCAGTCACATTCAACAGAATACTATATGGCTCCAAATCTGATGAAAGAACTGACATTCCAATAAACATATTTTATTTTATTTTTTATTTAAAAAGAAAGATATTTAGATTACATAAATGTTACATAAAAATATAGGGGATTCCCATATGCCCTGCTGCCTACAACTCCCACATTTTCCCACATTAACAGTATCCTTCATTAGTGTTGTGCATTCTTTCCAATTGATGAAAATATTTTGGAGCTTTGCCACTAAGCATGGATTATAGTTTACATTGTAGTTTACACTCTCTCCCACATAATTTTGTAAGTTATGGAAAGATATGCAATGAGTATCTGTCATTGTAATGTCATTCAAGACAATTCTCAAGTCCCAAAAATGCCCCCATACCTCTCTACCACAGAACCTCCAGTTACTACAGTCTCCACATCAATGATATAATTTCTTCCATTGCTAGAATCACAATAAGTCTATAATAGAATACCAGGAAGTCTACTTTAGTCCATAGTTCATTAACAAATCCTAAGGATTCTGGGATGGTGATGCCCACTCTACCTCTAATTGAGAGGGGGCTTTGATCCCATGGGGCAGATGGATGGCATTTTCTTGCTTGCAGTTTTAAATTCTTTTGGTTCCTTGGGATGGTCTTTGTCCATCACCATCTTGTTAGTTGTCTTGGGTGAGTCCAATGAATTGGAGAGTAGGCGTGGCAACCCCACTGAGAATCAAAGCCCAGTTGGCACATAGAGAGCCCAAATGTTTTAATCTTTTGGACATACACCTATCAATCTTATTACTAATTATAAGTTCAGATCGAAGGGTCAGAAGAGCCATGTTTAGGGAAACAACAATGGAGTCCAACTCTCTCACAAAGGGGAAGCATAAATTCCAGAGCAGACCCACTGGCAAGGCATCAAACTTATAGGTGCTCCAGGAAATATTCCACAGAAATAGAGTCTGCCCAATTTTATCATCAAAATTTTTTCTTGCTATGTCATAATGATATCCTAGGCAGTGATGAGATAGGGAATGGTAATGAACTTGGACCCAAATGGATGCACTTTTCTGTTTAAAATAAATGAAAAGTAGTCATTCAATTTTGACCACTTGAGTCATGTATAACAAACAATCAAAAACCCTGCCAATTTATGTGATGCATTTTCCAGTTAATTTTATGTTAAATTTTCTACCATTTGTTTTCATATTACATCATATTAAAATTCACAAAGATGAATGAATATTGTGATTTTTATATCCAGAAAGTACACGCTTGTTTGCTAATCGTAAATTTGCTATAATGTGCATGAGATGCCTTTTTTAACAGTCATAATTAGAAAATAGGAGAAACCACATTCACATCACAAGATCATACTAAACATAAATGAGAAACAAGTTGAAAGTTGTTTAATTTTAAAATACTTTCTGCTGACAAATATGGGCTAAATTAATATTTCAACTTTTCTTACAGGGCTTTCTTTTCACACCAATCATTTTCTTCTGGCAAGTATTCTATTCAAGTTCACCCTCAGGCACAGTGATGAACCTAACAGAAGAGGATATTCTGAAGGTAGATGCAACTTGTATGATGTCATAAAGAATACAGTATCATTTTTTTTTTAGTTTCTTTACATATATATGTTTAAATTACCATGTTTTAGCCTTTGCAACATCTTGTACCACTATTATTTTTGTTGAAATACTAACTTACTGACAATATATACTTTTTCTCTATTCAAAGCTCGCTATCTCTGCAAGGTCCTTTGCTGGATTTTTGAGACATATTTCTCTCAAAAAGGCATCATAGCCATTTCATTAATATATCATACTTGCTTATGAAGGCTCTAAAATAATTATGAGTTCAGTATCACATTATGATCATAATTAAAATTGTTTGCAAAAGCTATTGCGAAAGAATTAAATCATGTAATATGCCACAAAGAGTATTTGATCTCTGTTATTACTCTACAAGCATTCAGATTGTTTCTCATTTAGTGGAGTGTGAAGAGAGAATAGTGCATGGCAAAAACAAAACAAAATGTTAAAGTGGCATCTGTATATGCAATGAACATTTTAGTTATACAACAACTTGTAAATTCAAGATCCACTGTATTTACAGTGAGATTTCCTGATAGTAACTTTTTTTTTCTTTAGCATGTCAAAGACCAAAGTGTTTAACCTATTCTTAATTCATTTTCAGTTGTATTTTCCTGGCTTTAAAGGATGGAAAATTTGCCATGAATTAGTTTGTATTATATTTAGTGACCTACAATGATTTATCTCTGTGACATTAAATACACTAAGGTTTTGTCATATTGAGATGTTCATATGTCAAGAAGAGAAGGAGCAAATCAGTTAAAAATTACTGCATTGAGAAGTAAGGAAAAGGCCATTATTTTCCCAGTTCTAGGGGAAAGACTTTTTAATACATAAAATACATTGTTTCATTAATATGGGGTTACAAACAATGCTCATTTAAGCCTAAGAAAATTCTAGAATAAAATTAGACACTTAAGCTTAATTCCTATTCTTGAGTAAATTCAGACAATTTACACATCTTTTGAAAACACACATGAACAAATTTTATAATGATTTGTAATGTAGTTTGACTTGCTATAAATTTACCAATAATAATATAAATATGTATTAATATACTGTTTGTCATTACAATAAATATATTTGTTAGGAAAAATTCCTCATTGTCTTTCTCTCTACCTACACCTTTTCTTTGCCATCTTCTCTCTATTCTCTTTCATGCCCTCACCATTGTCTCTTTTGCAAGAATGAGTCCATGGAATACATTCAAAAATATTTGCTGGAGAGGTTCAGGGACAAAACAGGAATTAGGAAGATAGGAAGAAGCACAGTCAAAGGGAATAAATACATACAATCAAAAATATTTTTTTTTTTTAATTATCAAACGATAGTCTGCTGAAGGAATCCACTACATAATACATCTTGAACACACACCACAAAAATTTCAGGAACATTACAATTCTATCATTCACAATCATATCTGCAACGATTGTGAAAGATGAACAACCTCTAAACCAAATATTACATCTCAATTTATCCCCAAATAACAATTGAGCTTAGAAAGTAACTTCACCTTTCTAAACCAAGAAATAACTAAGTTAGACCAAAATTTTGGGGTATATCATATTCGTAATTCATGAACACTGTTACTGCAGAATGCATATTTTATGCGATGTATTAAAATATTATATTAATTTGTTTATTATAGACTATACATATATGTAGGATGCATAGAGTTGAAATATAACTCCCAATTTTATTTAAATAAAACAAAATGAAATTATAAAATCAGTTTTTTTCATGAAAGCATTGAACTATGAGTGGGTAAAACCAGAAGCTAAATATTTCTTCTTCAAGTTTATTTGTTTTTTATTTGCCACTAAAGATATGCTAAAATATTATTCTATTGAGATTACACACAATGAATTCCAATATTCTATGCTATTAGGGACCAAAAAATTCATCTTTGTCTTCATATTCTGCTTTTGTATATCTCAGCAAAATAATACTATAGTTTGCTTAAAATTACCCTGATATTCCTGACAATGAAATAACCTGGCTTCTCTTGGTATCTCTGATGATGTCTGTAGAGCTGGATGTAGTTTTACAAATAAATGTGTATTTCATAATAATCAGGTATACTAGAGAAATTATTTCCCTCACTATAAGGATCTCAATTCATTAAAAAATAATTTTGGAGTTTAGCCATTTTATCCAATCTTCTCCTCAAAAAGGTAGTTCTGTTAAATAATATTACAGTCTTATTAAAATGGTTGTGATTATGTGCATCTGATCTCAATTTAAGAAGAGATACAGTCTAGAAAGATAAAAGTATAGAAGATCCTGAAATTAAAAATAAAAAACATGATAAATGTATAAGACAAAAAATAAATCATTTCCTCAAGTCATATTTTCAGGACCAAAGCAGCAGCAACTGTTAAATATTGAGCTTATAAAGAAGGAAAGTTCCAAACAGCAGCTATTTGTGGCAAATAGGAATAAGGGTTTTTTTGTGCATCACCTTATATAATCTACATAGCAATAAGCAAATTAAATAATTCAGCCTAAACTTATAGATGAGAAAACTGATACCCAATTGGACATATAACTTGACCAAAGCCAAACAATTCATTACTAGCAGAACCATGATTCAAGCCAAGATTTCTCTGACTCCACAATCTAAGCTATTTCCACTTGACCATATTGCAATCCTATTGTGACATGCCAATATTCTGGAATTTAATCCCCAGGAAACTCCAAAAAATAAGATCCTCACCTATTGGAATTCTTTTTAATGCCATCAAGCTAAATTAGACAATGAAATTAAAGCAAACAAACAACTAACATGGTCTGTAAATCAATTAGCTAACTAGTAAAAGTAGACTCTAAATTTGTTTATATTCCTCTGCCAGAAAAAAAAAAAAAATTTCGAGTTGATGTATACCCAATGGCGTCCCTATTCATGTTTTTATCTTTTATCAAGAATACTAAAGCATATTTCAAATTTACAGCAATTGAACTTAATATATTGGGAGCCCTTTCTAGTTCCCTGAAATGTTCTCTGGAAGACATGTGATTCAACTTAATACAACTCTAATAGAACAACCAATCTCTAATTTAAATATTAAAGTATATACTATAGTTTGAGATTCAGGCTTATAGTTTCTAAAATATTGTATTAATGATGAAAAAAAAAACATTCTTTTTACCTGTGGAACTTAATTGCTATTTAATTAAGGTGTTCTAGGATTTTTGGATTTTTATACCAGTTTATCAAGATATTCTTGAGGTCCACAAATGATGCTCCAAGGAGGAAACACCTTCTCTTTTGGTACAGAAGATCAACAAGATGATTTTTTTTTTTCAGTTGTAAACAAGTGAATGTTTCTGGAACAATGAGCTACATGATAAAAATTATTACATTGACTGCACTTTTGCCTCTAGTAGAAAAAGAACTCTCATCAAAAATCATATGGCATAGGATTGGACAAGAAATCCAATCATAAGTACTTAGACTTAGCTCTGATACTTATTAGCTATGTACCATTAAGTTAATAATTTAAAACCCTGAAGTCCAGTTACTTCTTCCTAGGAATAAAACCTGTTTAATTTCCTCAAAATTCTCATCAACATGCTTGCAACTAAATAATATAAAAGTATATCCTATGACAGAATTCATAGTTCTTTAATAAATATGACTAGCTTTTGTTTAAATTGTCAATTGAGACACTTTTAAGTGGTATAAGCTCATTGAGAATTTCAGAGTAGATAAGGTATGAGTATTGCAAACTTATGGATAAAAAGTATTAACATAATAGTTGAGAAGTAGCCTGATAACTATAATATTCTATGTGGTAAAACTTTAGAATATTAGATTTCAGACTAGTACTTTGCCATGTTAATAAGGGACTCATAAAATCTTTGATTAATACATGAATAGTGGATCCCAAACTCTTACATTCTAAGTCATATATGGAACATTGACCATGGAATCTGAATGAAAATGAAAAAAGAAATAAAGAAATATCATATACCATGTAGCCCAATTGGGAGCACTCTATTAAATAAATGCAATCCAAAATTCATCTATAGTTTCAAGGAAACACCAATTAAATTTTATTTTTTTCCCAGAAATTGAGAAGGTAATTCTACACTTTAGATTAAAAAAACAAAGAACTAAGGTAGTCAACAAAAATTTGAAAAAGAAGAATAAAGATTTTTTATAATCTGATTTTAAGACTTGTCATGAAACTGTATAACCAATCAAGTTAAAATATGCTACAAAATGCCTGGTACTAAACACTTTATTTCTTGCTTCTTTTCTAGGTGATAGGAAGTACTCATCAATACCTGACTTAAGTAGAGTTCTGCATAAGAATTGGATCCCCTACTCTTAATGTAATGTCAAACAACAAAGTAAATAGAAAATGTAAAATTAATGTTTGTAGTGGTAAATAAGAGTGCTCTAAATCAAATGGATGCTTTCAGTTTCCTATAGAAGAAGACAGACCAGTTGAAAGTAAGGAAATGGAAATAGGGTCCAAACAAATTGTCATGAAACTTTACCAAGAGAGGGCAAGAAACCCTCAACTATCCAGTCACTTGTATTTTAATATACTGTGTAAAATAATTCTTTGTTTATTTTGTTAGTTATGTAATGTAGGATGTATTTTCGAATAGTATTTATTTATGTCTCTTAATGCTAGTCTCTTTAGTTCATAGTCACTTTATCTTGTCTTATGGATTGAAAACTATGCATTTACAAGAATCCTGTTTTGTTTATCTCATTATGGGGTCAAGGTGTATTTGTAGAATATATATTTCTTCTTAATTCAGTGTAACTAGTTTGTGTTGTCTAGGAATTTGTCCATTTTATCTAGGTTATCTAATTTGTTGGCATACAGTTGTTGATGGTATGCTCTTATATTCCTGCTTATTTCTGTGGCATTGAATGTATTGCCCCATATTTCACTTCTCATTTTACTTATTTGCTTCCTCTCTCTCTGTTGTCTAGCTAAAAGCATGTCAATTTTATTAATCTTTTCAAAGAACCAACTTTTCATTCTGTTGAATCTTTTTTTTTTTTTTTTTTTTTTTCTGTTTGTAATCCCTATTTCAGCCTTGGGTAGGTGTGGTGATTATCTGCACATATACAGCTCAGCTTTCAACTAAGGACCTAGAAGGAACCCCAGGATCAATATTTGAGGCACCTGTTTTTGATACCCTATATTTTATGTTCCAACTTCTTCAACTGGTGGAAACTCCAATCTTTACCTCTTCAGATCTTCAATACATTTATACTCTGCTGGTACTCTGTATTGCACTGGTCAGCAAGGAGTACAGAAAGGCAGAGTAATCATGATTCTCTTCTCATATATTTCCATTATCTCATCAGTAACAGACCTGTTATGCCTGTTTTCTAAGAGTTGAAAACAGTTTTCATTTGTATTTTGTTCAGGTTTGGAGGTAAGTATGATGGCAGGAGAATTCTTGTACCACTTACACCATCATGGCAGAAGCTGAAATCCAACCGATGATTTTAAATATCTTCTGATTTGAATGACAATATAGCTCTTTATATTTTCCTTATGACTCTTTTCTGTCTTCTTTCCTTTCATGAATTATTCTTGATTTTTATTTTGTTTAGTGAAAAATGGATCTTCATCTTTCCTTTCTTTTTGATAAATATTATTTCTCTTTTTTTCTTTGAATTCATTAATTGTTATTTCATCTTCACCATTTTCTTTATCCTACTTTTTTAGTTTTTTTAGGTTGAATTCATTGGCTTTTCTATTACACCTAGAGATAACCAATTATATATTTTCAATTTTTTCTTGTGTAATAATATGAGTTAAATATTTCCATTATTTACCTAAGTACCACTTTATCTTATATACAATGATATGCATTATTCATATTGCCATCTATTATATAAATTATTCAGAGTTAAATATTTTATTTCCTATTTGACCTAGAATAACTTAAAATTGGATTTTGAATTTTATGTGTTTTTAATATTTGAAATAAAATAACTTTCATTTTTATATTTTGAATATTGATTTTTCAAATGTCTTGCATTTTTGTCAGATAATCTGGCTCTTTTAAGGTAAACTTGGAAAATTATGAAATTTTCAAATTTTGTTATCAATTTGAAAGTATCAAATATTTATTCATAGTTTATAAATTAAACTGCTGGATAAATTAGACACTAGATATTTTCATCATGCCACTTCATTTTAGTAATTTATTCAGTAATTTATTGAATATCTACAATGTACCAGGCTATGCCTACACAATATAGCAAAAGAATATAAAGTCTTTGTCTATTTTGGAGATTTTATTCTAGCTGAGAGCTACTGAGATATATAGAGAAGTAAGTGATATGCCATGTTAAAATGGGAAAAATATAATTTAAAAATTGAAATGTAAGACAGAATATAAAGTGATAGAGTCAAGAACAAGGGCATGAGGAAGCAACTAGAAATAGTGTGTTCAGGACAATTAAAAATTGGCATTTGATAAAAGACTTCAAAGGGGAAGAGTTAATCAAATAGGTAGATGGGAAGAAAATATTGTATACTGGGAGAGCACCAGTGCAAAGGTCTTGTGTCTGGGGGTGGCCATGCAGTTTAAGGAAAACAAGAGGTCTCCCTAACAAGAGGAACATTCTATTGCTTTTTTTTAGGGTGAGGGAGAGTAATAAACAACCATGAATATGTATGTGATATCTTTTATGGAAAAAAAAAAAACACACTAAATGTAGTGGGTGTATGGAGTCAATTAGTTTTCTTCTCTTAAAAAAGAATTTTCAGAGAATTCTTCAGGGGGAATGTGACATGTGAGCAACCTGAAAGAGGTGAAGTAGGGAATCATTCAAATACCTAGAGGAAGTGAGTTTCAGGCAAATGAAATAGCATGAACAACATTCGTGATATTAGTTATTTTGTGTCTTTTATTTTAATGCTATATGCACTTTATTTTAGTAAAGATTGAGTTAGAAATATATTGCATTTTGTATTTTGACTCAAACTGATAATCTGTCTTTTTTAGAGGAATTTATTCTGCCTAATAAATACAAAATTAAAATTTTCTGTAATATACGAAATTTCATTATACTAATATTTCATGTTTTTTTTTGGAAATATAATTTTCTTTTGATAAATAGAATTCATTAGGCCCAGCATTGACACACCTATGCTAATGTGATGTCAGCTACACCAAAATCTAAGTTTCCTTTCCCTTTGTAGAAGTTTGATATTGTTTATGAATTCCAAAAATAGATATTGGATTGTGTTTGTAAACTGGTCTGTTCCTCTGGGAGTATTTGATTATATTAAGTTCAGAGGTTTCACTTTTACTTGATTAAGTTAAAATTAGGGCTTTGATTTGGCCACATCAGTAGGACGTTGGTTTCTACCCCCGTGGTGGGTGGGAACTTAAAAAGAAAATGACATGGCAGAGAGCTGGAGTTTTGATGCTGGAGCCCTGGGAAGTAATCACACAGGAGATGAACATGTGGAGATGACTCCATAGACAAGACAGAGGCCCCAGGAAGAGAGAGAGCTTGATAATGTACAGCTGACCTTGTGGAGAGAACAGAGCAGCTGAGCCCGGAAAGAAACGCATCTTTGAGAGAGACACATTTCAGAGGGAAAGGAAGGCTGAACCCTCACAGAGATTGGCAGCCATCTTGCTCCCACACGTGGCAACAGACTTTGGTGAGGGAAGTAATTTATGCTTTATTACTTGTAACTGTAAGCTTCTATCCCATATAAATACCCATTATAAAACCCAGCAGATTTCTGGTACTTTGCATCAGCAACTCTTTGGCTGACTAATACACCCTGTAAATGGCTGGCTCACCCAGAAAACAGATTTTAAATCACCCAATCAGCTATTGTCAACTCCCTATTCTTATGCCAGCTAACTTATTCATTGCTAAGCAACTGTCTGCAGTAACCATATTGGGAAATATAGACTGCATTAACCAATGAAAATTTCCTTCCAATGTGCTCCCTCTTTCTGCCTATGAAATCCTATTGCTCTCTTGGTTCAGTGGAATTTCTCTCCACATTTTGGTGATTGTAATCTCTCCAGTTCATGAATTGATTCAATAAAACTCTGATATCTAACCAAATTTTGCTCAAGGTTTGTTTTTAACACTTTTTTGTTCCACCTTTCTTATTGGTTTAGTAAATTTTAGGTAGCTGCTCTCTTGCCCTAACACCCCCAAAATATCCTATGAAATATCTGAATGTTTTCTACACTACTTTCTCAATTATCCACTAATTTCTTGACTTCATTTTTTAATGGACCACTAATCTTTAAGACTGAGTTTAAATTTCCATGTTTTAAAAGCTCTAATTCAATACATTGATTTAATTTTCATTGATTTAATTTTATTTTTCAATAATTCCTGAAATAATTCTTGATATAAAATTAGTTAAAAATAATATTTTGCTATGTTGATATGTAAGGTATCTTAAAGTTAGCTAGGTAGAACACAAACACAATACAAATGGTTAACAGAATCGTTGCAATGGCTCCCAAGACTTAATAGACTGAACAAAACTATCATTATTTTGATGTCTGATATATCAAACATGTTTTAAGTTGAGAGTTTTTATTAGCATATTCAAGGGGAAAAATATCTAGGAAATTTCAGAAGCTTGGAGTTGTTCATGTGGTGTGGGAGAGAACAAGATCATTGGGAGCGTCACAAGAGAAAGAATGAAGAAGAAGAAAAGAAATAAATGGTTCATTCTGGAAAGGGCAGCATTACTGAGAGACTATAGGAGAGGTGCAGAGAGAGAAGCTAGAAAACTGAATGGGTAGTATATCTAAGCCAAATATTAAGAACATATTAAGAAGACATTTGAGTATAATTCTCTACAAATGAAATATATTATTGCTTCTTATGATGACAAGCTTTATGTGGTATGTTTTTACTCCTACAGACACAACAGCAGGAAAATATAAATAATTTTTAAAGTACAATTAAATGTTTTTTAGTATTATATAAATAAGTGTGTAAGCTACCTTAACTTTCTATAGACAATTTTCTATCAAAGAATATATATTCAATTCAATTGAGAAATAAAAATTACACATACACATTAGAATCAGGTAATATAAATAAAGTGTGAAATCCTTATTGTTTCACATAATTATTAAAAATTGAGCATTGTATTTAGAATGAATGAAAATCCTTGGTAGAAAAAGAAATGAATAAAACATGATCAGTTTAATAAGTCTCAGAGATGATGAACAATGTTCAGGGAAACCAATCTTAATCAGATACTCTGTCTGGAAGGAAAAACCTTATAAATCCTAAATAAGGAGAGAGTAATTAGGTAGTCAGGAGCTTCAATATATCCCTACAATAATGCAGTTACAAATTTCATAGGTTGTCCATTATATTATAACATTTAATTATATAAATTATTATATTGTAAAATGAAATTTGTAGGAGTCATATCACTGTGAAATAGAGAAGAAAAGAATAATTCATAAATAAATGTGCACATACATACACACATAGATCTCAATACATGAGCTACCTTCAGTCAATCCCAAGAATAACTACTCATTCTCTTTATAGGAAATTATTTTTTGATATATGAGATATGAGAACTTTCTAAACAGGTGATTCCAATTATTTAACTCATAATATATATAACTTGAGGAAGGATAGAATAGGGACCTAAGTAGGAGAGGCAGAAAACCTAATAAATTTTCACACAAACACCAACCAGTAGAAAAAAACTAAAGCAGCATCCTGCTGTATGCAGGTTACCAGAAGGCAGTTGCCCCTGCTGATGTGCAAAATAGAGTTATATCTTATGACTTCTGATGTGGTGGGAATGCAGTTTATACCATTCACCCATCAGCTGGGGAAACAACACTGACAGCATGTGCCCACTTCATGCTGCACGTGCTGTATACTGCATGTGCATGTGCATAAGCAGGTCATGGGAAAGCATCAGTTCTGATAACATACTTTATTTGCAATCCTGTTCAGAAAATAAATCATTTGAGAAAGAATATGCATGTAAATTACTATGCCATATTTAATATATATATATATGAAATATTTGGAAAAGAGTTCTAGAAATAGAATTTTCAACTAAATTAACATTTTTGAACACCAATATGTACATGGATGTCCAAATACCATAAAAAGATACAAATATGAGTATAATAGAATTCTTGACTTTGATCAAGTCTCACTGTTCTCACAAGTAAACAAAAACAAGAGAAAATTATCATTGTTTAATGTGTGCATATATTTATCCATCTATAAATACATCTTTACATATGCCAAAATGTGATCAATATTTGTCTCCATATTTTATATATGATACATTTGTTAAATGCTGTGAAGCACACAAATATGAATAAGCAAATTCTGTTCTCAAGGAGATTACAGTCTTCTTTGAGAGAGAAAATCTTAAATACACACATACACATACTTTTTATTTTAAAGCTGCTTCATCAATTTATCTTCAATGTTTCAAATGTGAAGGCCCAAGTCATTCTTTTTATTACTCCTCAATGATTCATGCAGTCAAGACTATACTCAGAGATGGACCTTGCCTTGTAGTCATTTTTTTAACAACGTCTGGAAGAGTTCATTCATCTGGATTTACTTTTAGGAATAATTGTTCAACCATGCAATTCCCTCTTCAAAGGGAAAAATTCTTCTCAATATGATAGATTCACAATTAAAAATCTTTTCTACTTCATTGGGAGACCTGAAAATCTTGATACATACCTTCAAATTGCTTCAGGCATTATTCTGCAGCTAGTACTTCATTTATCTACCAACACACCAACACACAGATTTTTTATTAAGTCTTTGAAGTTAGAGTGTCATGCTATAGTTATGTGAAAATTAAGTTCTGCAGTTATTTATTTATTTATTTATTTTTAAAGATACTTAGATGCATAAAATATGTAGGGGATTTCCATATGCCCCACTTCCTAGCCTTCCCTCACTTTCTCACATTAACAACATCCTTCATTAGTGTGTTACATTAGTTACAATTAATGACCACATATTGGAGCATTGCCACCAAGTGTGGATTACAGTTTACATAATAGTTTAAACTCTCCCCTGCACAATTCTGTAACTTATGACAAGATATATAATGTCCTGTATCTGTCATTGCAATGTCATTCAGGGCAATTCCAATATTCCAAAAATGCCCCAATACCATTTTTAATGGAGAATCTACTCTACTTTTTAAACATATCACTTTTCCATGCACTAAAATATTAAAAAATTATCAATATTTTGATTGTTGCAGCAAAATGCACCCATATTATTAAGAAATTTCTCAATTATTCAAAAGCCCCAATAGTGCTTGCACCTCACTAAAATGCTTTGGTCTCAGGCAATCAGTCGCTATTCCTTGTGTTAGTAAAACTAAGAATTTTGTATTTATCACTACCTTCTTTCACTACCCATTTCACGTTCCCTTTACCCTCAGCAAGCACATTAACTAGTAATGGTTCTTTTCCTGGTGTGGTGAACCAAAATTTCATTCCTGAGATTCTGAACCATTGTTACTCCTTCCTAGATTGGGTTGTTGGAATTTTCCATTGACTTTAATCACAGGGCATGGTAGTACTAAGAGACACCCTAGAGGAGCTCCTTCTTTACCTCCATTATCTTAGTGCAGCCCTATTTCTGCTTGATAGCCAGGATCTTTCAATGCATAATTTCCCAGCTGTGGATCACAAGACATTGACAATACAACAGGCCAAGTGTTGATCTCACTCTGAAAAATGAAAAGGAGGACAGGGGTGTTAAACATTGTTTATCTCATGCAATTTCCCATAATATCAGGTCAACTTTTAAATTTACAAATGAATTCTCTCTCTTTTCATAGTAAATCACAGTAAAAAACAAAAGGAACAGTAAAAGAAATTTTCTTCTCACGTTCAAGCAAATGAGATAGTTTATCAGTTGACAGAATTTTGAAATTGAACAGCAGAATTCTAGATCTTTCAATAATTATGCAAAAGACGTTTATTGGGAAGATAAATTGTGATTGAATTAAAATTTTATATGACAGTCTATGATTCAATAAATTTCCTTCTTAAGCAATTAACATTATGTTTTCCTTTAATAGCTAAGTACTTACTCAATTCATTGCTTTTGGAAATCTAATTTCTTGACAATCCATATGTTTTTCCATTCCCTTAAAAATCTCTGGAGGGGGTGCTTATAGTTAACATAGATGGCTCATAAAATGTTTCAGTCTTATTCACTCAGAGAATGTTTGAACAACTAGCAAAAACTGAAAGGGTCATTTTCCTGAAAACTCCAGAAATCTCTTAAAGGGATGCAGTAGCTGGGCAAGTGCTATCTAAGAAAACTCAACATTAAAAGTGATAAGAGAAGCTTGTGTTGCCCTTGATGGTCTCTCTTTTATACCCTCCCTTGTAGACTGTGAGCCAGTTTGTGCTCTCACTGAGGTTACCTGGCCCTGTTCCAGCAAGAACATAGGTGCATACTGGGATGCCTTTATATTGGTCCCAATCAATTGGTTGGCACCCTGAAGCAGTTAACTAGGCTACTCCTTCGGTGCTTGCCTTCCCAGAACTTGCCCTGCAGACAGATGCAGTTTACGAACACATAAAGCAGTGTAACAAACAATGGAATCAAAATAGCTTAGGGTAAAGGACAACCTGCTTTAAATAATAAAATTGTGTACCTGGGATTGAAGGAAATCTACTTTTATAGGGAGAAGTGGATGCATTTTAATGCTTGTAATTTGGGGAATTCCTAAGGCCATGGACAAACACTAGACACAGGCTCAGAAAAAAACTGAGGGCCCTTAAACTTACATTTACCTCATATTAATATTCTTGATAGGTGGGCTAGATTCTGCAGGAGAGTAAGGGCCAACAGAGAGCTAAATTGCAAAGTCTGTTAAAGGGGTATTTCCTGCATTGATTTATTTGTTTTGTTAGCTCCTGGCACTCAAGGAAATTTCTGTCACATCATTGACTGGTTATAAACTTAAGGAACAGACAGCTCAGAGACTAAATTCCAGAATCAACACTATAAAATATTAAAATTTGCACTGTGCAAAAAAACGTTCACCCAATTTTATGGCTTATTGAGTCAGACAACATCCAGTTCATGATGAGCAACTGTGGTTTCATGGTAACTTGATGGCCCATTGTTAAACATTAAGCCTTGCTAAGGCCCACTCATAGGTGAAAGCTATTTCTTAGAAGTAGAGTAGTTAATCTGCATAGGATTGCAGAGCTTTGCTCCAAAATCCTAAGGGTCTGCACTGTGAGCCTCCTATAGGTACCTGCAAAAGTCTCCAGACACAGCTCTATTTGCTACTAATATGTCCAGCAGCTTTGGACCTGTTGGAACATATAGCACAAGTGGCAGAGCAGCTTGCACAGTAGCCTGGACCTGTTGCAGATCCTCTTTTTGTTCCAGGCACCACTCAAAATTAGCAGCTTTACAAGTCATTCCAGAAATGGGTTGCAGTAGCACACCCATATAAGGAATATGTTGTCTCTAAAATCCAAAGAGACCAACAAGGCATTTTGATTTTAAGATGGGGAGATGTCAAAAAAAAAATAAAAATGAAAAGAAAAAGAAAAAAAAATAAGATGGGGAGATGTCATAGCTTGTCCTTCACCTTAGAAGGAATATTTTGAAATGCCATTCCATCTGTTTTCTGCACAAGCCTAAAAGGAGAGTTGAATGGAGATGTGGTGGGAATCATACTCCTGCAAACTTCAAGTCCTTGATGGTGGCAGTAATTACTGCAATCCCTCCAAGAATGAGGCATTGCTTTTGATTAACTAATTTGCTAGGTTTCCACTTGGCCCTTTTCTACCATATTATTTCTCATTCTACAAGTCAGCCAAGAATCATGGGATTCTGCCAGTTGATGAGTATGTTTATTCTAATTATGCATTCTGGAACTGGGGATAAAACCACAGAATGGATCCAGAGCACCACTGGACCTACTGTGAGAAGTAGTGGAAGTAAAACTCCATTACCCACCTAACCTTCATAAGCCCCTATTCTGATTGTTGAACCCCAATGATGTTTAGGTACTCCATGACCCACTAGCTACAACAAAGGTCTGTGTGAGTCAAACTATTTTGATTACTGCTTTGAGTCTGCTGTCCGTTTTGGTTGCTGTACCACCTTGTCTTTGATGATTAAGTGCTGACAATCTGGTATCTGATCATCATCATAGTGACTGAACATGAAAATTCAGTGATAGCAGTTCCCACAGTATTAGCTGACCTATGGAGAAGAGGAACCACTGAGCTCTTCAGGGATGTTGTTTATCTCACAAATTTATTCTTCACAGTGTTGGTGAAAGTTGAGTCCCATAGCCATACCTAAGTAAAAAGACACAGATTTTGTGAGAAGACTGGAAGAGAGATTAACAGTATAAAATGTTGGACGTGTAGTGGTATCCTTCCCCAAAGGGATCTGTACATCCCTTAATCCAAGGGTCTCTGAGACTGTAAATTTTCTCAAGTCTGGGAATTGCTTAAAGGGCCATGAATCTCTATTTTGAAATCCAGATTATGCTTTCTGGCATTTGACCTAAACTGTTCTTATACAGATCATGTAATAATTTTGTAGAATGCCTATCTATTTAACTTCTATGTACTCCATTACCTACTAGCGAAAATTATAGGTCTGTGTGAGTCAGATTGCTTTGAGTTCACTTTCCATTATGATAGCCATGCCCACGTTGTCCTTTGCAATTAAGTGCTGCCACTTGGCTTCTGCAAACTTGAGATCCAATCATCCCCACTGTGCTTAATGATTCCAGTTCAGTGACAGTTGTTTCCACTGTAATATCTGATCTACAGAGAAGAGTGAAAGCAGAGCTTCTTCAGAGATGTTGGTGTTAGCTGCAAAAATGTATTCTTCAAAGTCCTGCTGAAAGTCATACACTCTGGACATCCTGGAGTGAGAGATCAGGTTTTACATGATAAATACATCTAACCTTCCCATCTCTCTCTGCCTTTGATTCCATTATCTAAATTATACCACAACAGTCCTGTCAATTTGACCTCAGGTAATATCAGCCACCCTTTGGTACATGTTTCAGCCAGCCACATAAAAATTGTTAGAGCCCTATTTATCCTACAAGCAATAACATTGAATCCATAATCTATTCTTAATGGGCCCATATCAATAAACTCAACTTGATCCAATTTTATATTCCTTCCATCATTTTTCCACACCCTTAATTTCCATTCCCACACATATTCCCCTGATTTCTGTCTATGTAAATTATAGAATAATTTTTAGGAACTCAATATATAATTAATTACACAAAGATAATTTATGCATCTTTATTGGAAAACCCACATGTTTTACAGTGAGTGTGGTTTAAATATACACTTAAAATTTTTAAAAAATTAACACAACACAAGCAAGCAAATTTTTAGAGACATAGCACTTAACTGTATGTGGATGACAGTTGTCTAATAAAAAAATTAAACTAAATATACACTTAAAATTTTAAAAAAATTAACACAACACAAGCAAGCAAATTTTCAGAGACATAGCACTTAACTGTATGTGGATGACAGTTGTCTAATAAAAAAATTAAACTAACGTAAGACACATCTTAAAATTTATTTTCCCATTTATGTTCTTTTTAAATGATTTTTCTAAATAAAGGGGAAAATCTACTTCAATTATTGTATCTCACCTTCACCATTGAGAATTAATTCATTGATCAATTTGTTCTGATGTGATTGATCTGGTGGAGGCATAGGACAAGCATCTTTTCTGGGAAAATAGTAAATTTCATTAAAGTAAACAAACGTCCACCCTTAAAATCTCTTCAAGTAAACAAATTTTAGAAGAAAAATAAACAAAGCAGAATAGATAAGGCTTATATACATCTGCTCTCATATTGTTTAACCAGATCCTTAGACACTCAACAAATATTAACATATCATCTCAATATATTTTGGGGATATTCAGAATGGATCTAATCAGTTTCTGTAACTGGACTGTGGGAAGAAAATCATAGAATAAAAATCTCTGGTGTTAATTCAAACATTGCAAAAGCCATCTCCAGAAGATGAATCTGAGAATATGAGGGCACATGGTATAAGAAAATAACATTTGGGAGTTCCTTCACAAGGATTCAAGAAGAACAATTGAATTCATAATGAAAGCTGAAGTCTTTATCAATATCAATGTGAGGTTATATCAAGCCATTGAATCCTGAGGACATGGCCTGTAATTATAGTTAGTGAAAATCAAATTACCCAAAGACTAACAATTTCAATTTAAGTTTTTCAATGAATATTTTGTATGGATCGGTTTGAACATAGTCATAGGTATATAGCTGAGCAAATTTATCTACATGTCTAAAGTGCTGCATTGGAGCGTTGAATAATGCCATCTTTGGAAGTATTCTAAGATATGTAACCAGCATTAATTAAAAACAAAGTATTTATTCCATAGTTTCTGACAAGAGATATATTGACTGATCCTCAGCCTTATTCTGAGCTTTGCTCAATGCTAAAAAAAAATGTGCTTTAGTTGTAAACCAATTTCTCTCAAACTTTTTTTTCATCACCTCCTTAACTTTTTTTCCCTTAAACTGTAGATGATGAGATTCAGAAAACACAATAGAGTAAAATATAGATAGTGTCAAATCATGGTCCAAAGAATAGCTGGAACTTGGCTTCACATACTTGAAGGGGATGTCCCTTGATAAATTTACACTCCAGTTGGTGGAAAAATCTTTCTGCCTCCTTTAAGTAAAACACATCCTCAGAATGAACAAAAGAATGAAAGCATAGGAGATCAGGATTTCAGTATAGTAGTTTTCCCAATAGAGCCCACACAGTAAAAGAGCAGAAGCTGTTTGATGTGAGTGTCAGAATAAGAAATAATGAGGAATGCATGCAGTTCAAAATGACATTTCTTATTTCATTGGATGCACAGAAAGATAGGCTAAAAGTGGTCATTGTGTGTTAAGTAGCTTGCAAAGTGCCACCATCATAGGAAGCAATGGTGAATGGCACATAAAATTGGGGTGATACTCAATACAGAAGAGTATTGTAGATTGTTACATAGTGATCATAAGCCAATGCAACCAACAGAAAACATTGAGTACTGTGGCAGTTTGGCATTATTTATGAATTCCAAAAATAGATATTGGATTATGTTTGTAAACTGGTCTGTATCTGGGCATGATTAAATTATGATTAGGGCTTTAATTAGGCCACATCAGTAGGGGATGGGGACTCACAGAGAAAACTACATGGTCAAGAACAGAGTTGGAGTTTTGATGCTGGAGTTTTGACCTGGAGCCCAAGAAGTGAACACACAGAAGAAGAACACAGAGGAATTGATAAGGCAGAAGCCCTAGGGAGAGAGAAAGAGCTGTTTGCGTGATAGTCTACAGCTGGCCTTGTGGAGTGAGCACAGCAGCTGAACCCGAAGTAAAACAGAGCCCCGGGAAGAGGAAAACCTTAGAAGATTGAACTCTTTGCAGATGTCAGCAACCATCTTGCCCCAACACGTGTCAATATACTTTGGTGAGAGAAGTAACTTCTGTTTTATGGCTTTATAACAGTAAGCTTCTACCTCAAATAAATACCCTTTATAAAAGCCAACAGATTTGTGGTATTTTGCATCAGCACCCCTTTAGCTGACTAATGCAAATAGTCCCAAAAGTAATATATTTTTACAAAAAGAAATATATTTTTGAACATCAAAGGTATGAAAGAACTTTATTCTCTTCCACAAAATTGACAAACACTTTCAGGGTGATAACTGAAGAATAGCAGTCACCAAGAATGACAACACACCCAGAAAATAGTACATGCTGTTGTAGAGCCAGGAATCTTCAATGACCAATAAAACCAGTGCCAAATTCCCTGTCAGAGTAAAAAGATGGATTGCTAAAAAAGAGTAAAATATCTATGAGCTAATAAATTCTTATCTGTGAAGCCCATCAGTACCAACATTGTGATTTCTGTCACATTATTCAATAGACTATTATATGGTTCCATACTGATGGCAATCCACACATTCCAACACACATTTATAGTTGTTCCTGGTAATATCCTATAAAATAGTGTCTGCCCAATTATATCATGGTATTTTTTTCTTGGAATGGCATAAGGCTATCCTAGACAGTGATGATATAGGAAAAGATACTGAAGTTGGATCCCCTTGCCTGTATAAATATAGGACCAAATGTTCATTCACTTTTGGCTAAATAAATAATATAAATCACATAAAACAAAACAAAACAAAAAATCCTGCCAATTTGCTTGGTTTATTTTCCAGTTAATTTAAAGTTAAATTTTCTACCACCTGTTTTCACCAAATTAAAATCCACAAAGATGATTGCATATTGCAATTTTTACTTCCAGAAATGTTATAATGGAAAGTGCATACCTGAGAACTAGTCTTAAATTTTCAATAATATCCATGAAACATTTTTCTTTAATAGTCATAATAATTAAGTTGGAGGAGAAATCACATTTCAGTCTCAAGATTTTACTAAATAAAAAGGATTATCTATGTGAAAATTATTTAATTTAAAACATTTCAGATGTTAAGTGAAGTTAGACTTACATTTCAAATTGTTCATAGAACTTTCTCTTTACACAAATATCTATTTTATGCTCTTTTCTGAAAATTACCCCATTCCAATAGTCCTTTGGGAGCAGTGATTAACAGAGCAGCAGAACATATGCTGCAAGCAGGTACTCTTTTTTGTGCCAGCATAAACAGTGCTGCTGTGCAAGTGCTTGGAAGAGGTGGGGTTGCTGATCCATCAGGCTCTGAGGAGAACACATCAATCTATAGATGACTTTCTGACCTTGAAATCTAAAGGACTTAGCTCTACTGCATTTCAGAATTGTTTGGGGACTCTAACCCCAATTTCATTCTAATTTCTCACTATTGGAAAGGAAATGTTTTTCTATGTCTGTGCCTCCATTTTAAATAGGAAGACCATAACCTGTTCTATAGGTTTCACATGTACACAAGGGAAATTGTGCCTCAGGACAGACCACATCTATAGACTATTTTGATGTGTTTGTATTTAGCATTGTTTCTGAACTGATTAAAGTCTTTTGGAATGTTGTGATGAATGTTTTTTGCATGTAGAAAGTACATGTCTTTTGGGAGACTGAAGAGTGGTTTGTGGTGGTTTGGAGCTATATGTACCCCAGAGAACAATGTTTTTAAAGTTTATCTATTCCTGTGGGTGTAAATCCATTGTAAGTAGGAGATTTTTTAAATTATTTTTTCATTTTTAAAGAAGCTTTAGCTTACATAAATCTTACATAAAAAAATGTAAGGGATGGCCATATGCCCCCAACCCTCCCTCTTCCACACTTTCCCACGTTGGGGCCCAGCTCAATTGGAATGGGTCTTAATCCTGTTACTGGGGTCCTTTATAAGTGAATGAAATTCTTACAGATAGAGAGAAAGCCACTGAAAGCAAGAAACCAAAGGTCAAGGGAACCCAGATGAGAATGAAGAGGCCAGGAGAGGCCACCATATGCATTGCCATGTGACAGAGGACACAAGGACCAATGCTCACCACCAGGCAGCCCCAGAATGCCACAGTGTTAAGGGATAAAACATCACCTCAATCATGCCTCAGTTTGAACTTTTTCCCAGTTTAAAATCTATGAGCTAATAAATTCCCTTTGTTTAAGCTGATCCATTTCATGGTATATTCTTGAGTAGCCAAGGAAATTAAACACATATATACAACTTAAATTTTCCATTTTAACCACATTCATATATACAAATCGGTGGTTTTAATGACTGTTTTAATTTGCTAAAGGCTGTCAATTCAAACATACCAGAAATGGGTTAACTTTTATAATGAGAATGTATTAGGGTAAAATACTTCAGTTCTAAGGTTGTGAAAATGTCCAAGTCAAGGCATCATTAGAGATGCTGTTTAACCAAAGATCAGCTGCTCCACTGATCCTAAACTCCTGCCACATGGCAAAGCAAAATGGCAGCCAGTCTGTGCTTGCTTCTCCATGCTCATATTCTTCCCAAGCTCAGGTGTGGGTGATCAGGTATATGACTCGTCTCTCCCAGGACCTCATCTCTTCAGCTTAGGGCTGTTCCACTGATTCCTGCCTCCAACCTTTCTCTCAGCTTCTCAGGCTTTCTCTTTCTTTCTGTGGATGTAGATGATCCTGGAGTCCTCTCTCACATGGCAGGGTAAAAATGGCATCTGTCCTTCACTGTGTCTTTCTGCATGTTTCTCCCATTTATAAAAGACCCCAGCAAGAGGGCTAAGACCCACACTGGGTCTCACCTCACTGAACTACTAAATAAAAGACTCCCAATTGATTCCCATCAAATCAAAGGTTTTCACACCCACAGGAATAGTTTAACTCCAAGAACATGCTTACTTTTGGGATTCACAAAAGCTTCAAACTGTCACAATTATATTCATAATTCAAAAAAGGATTGGATTAAACAATAGAAATTTATTGCTCAGCGTTTTGAGGCTGGGAGATTTCTACAATTGTGTCATCAGCAAGATGATTCTTTCTTCCTGAATATTGTGGCTTTCTGGGGTTGGCTGCCTGTGATCCTCAATCCCTGGCTTTTTTTGTCACATGGCAATGCACATGGCAATGTCATCTCTTTTCACCTCTGGGTTCCACTGGCTTACAGCTTCCTCTGTCACTTTCTGTGAGCCAGTTTCATTTTGATTATAAAGGACTCCAGAAATCAGACTAAAACCCAAGATGACCACACCTTAACTAAAAATAGCTTCTACAGTAGGTCCTATTTCAAATGGGTTACCGTCAAAACAATGCATTTAGATTAAGAATTTTTTTAGGGATAAATAATGCCATACCCAACAGAGTTTGATAGTTTTGTTTCTTTTCTTTTTAGTTAATTGTTCTATAGGGTGAGGGAGGTAAATGTCCACATTCATACATTTGCATATACATATCCAGGTTCTTCAAAATCATTTGTTAAATAAATTATTCTTTCCCCATTGAGTGGGTTCAGCATCTTTACAAAAATCAATTGGTCTCATACACATGGGATTTATTTCTGAACTCACCATATAATTCCATTGGTTTATATGTCTGCCCTTACACCATATCATGATGTTTTGATTACTGTAGCTTTGTAATGAGTTATAAAATTGGGAATGTTAGTCCTACAATATCCTTATTCCTTTTTAAGATGATTTGGCTATTTAGATCATCCTGTGTAACTTCCATATAATTTTGATGTTTGGTTTTTCAATTTATATGAGAAAGCTGCTCCAATTTTGATTGAGAGTACATTGAATCTTTAAACCACTTTGGATAGAATTAACATCTTAACAACATTTAGTCTTGCAATCCATGAACATGGAATGTCCTTCCATTTCTTTAGATCTTCTTTAATTACTTTAAGCTATGTTTTGTAGTTTTCAGTTTATGCCCTTTACATTACACCTCTTTTTAATCCTGGATATTTGATTAATTTTGTTGCTATTTTAATTGGAATTATTTTCTTCATTTCCTCTTCATTTTCATTACTAGTGTATAGAAACACCTCTGAATTTGCTTGTTGATATTTTCCCTGTCACATTGCTAAATTAGTCTATTTTTTCTAGTAGTTTTGTTGTAGATTTTTTCAGAATTCCATATATAAGATCATGTCATCTGAAAATGGGAAATGTTTTATTTCTCCTTTCTTATTTGGATGCATTTTAGTCCTCTTTTTGCCTAATTATTCTGACTAGAACTTCCACCACAATGTTGAATAGCAGTGATGACAGTGGCATTGTTTTGTTCCAGATATTAGAAGGAAAGTTTTCAGTCTTTCACCATTGAATATGATGTTAATTGTGGGTTTTTCAAAATAAACTCTATCATTTTTAGTTAATTTCCTATTATTTCTAGTTTTCTGAGTTTTTATCAAGAAGCGTTGCTTGGTTTTGTCGTATGAATTTTCTGCATGTATTGATATCATGTGGATTTTTCTTCATTTTTTAAATGTGGTATATAACAATAATTGATTTTCTTATGCTGAACCACCCTTGCATACATGGGGTAAATCCTCTTGTTGGTGAGTAATTCTTTTAATGTGCTGTTGGATATGCTTTTTTATTGGTGGTGGTCATTATGGTATCTATATTAATAAGGGGTATTGGTCCGTAATTTTCTTGTGATATCTCTATCTGGCTTTGGTCTTAGGGTGATCCTTACCTCACAGAATGAGTTAGGAAATGGTCTCCGTGTTTCAGTTTTTTTTGGAGGAACTTGAGCAAGATAGGTGTTTTGGGAATGTTTGGTAAAATTCCCCAGTGAAGCTATCTGGTCTGGGCTTTTCTTCACTGGGAAGTTTTTGATTACTGATTTGATTCCTTTCATTGTTATTGGTCTGTTGAGATCTTTTTCTTCTTGAATTAGAGTAGATAGTTTGTGTGTTTCTAAGTGTTTTTAGATTACATCTAGTCTGTCTAATTTGTTAGGTTCTGTTGTCCGTAGTATCCTTTTTTACTTCTTTTTAATTCTGTGAGGTGGATGGTAATGACCTGCCCTTCATTTCTGATTTAATTATTTGCCTCATCTCTCTTCTTATTTCTCAGTCTAACTAAAATATAGATTTTCTATATTTTTTCCATGAATCAACTCTTGATTATCAATTTTCTCTGTTTCTTTAAGCTCAAGTTCATTTATTTCCACTAAAACTTTGTAATTCCCTATTCTCTGTTCCCTTAGGGTTTTGTTTGCTCTTCTACTTTTTGTTTCTCAAGTTGTGAGATCTGTTTGGTTTTTCATAGTAATAATTTAGACCTATGAATTTCCTTCTCACCAATGCCTTTGATGCATCTTATAAGTTTTCTTATGTTTTGTTTTTGTTCCTTCACCACAAGATATTTCTTAATTGCTTTAGTGATTTATTTTTTGACACATGGATTGTTTGTGTGTGTGTTGTTTGATTTCCTAATATTTATTAATTTCCAGTTATCCCTCAGATTTTGATTTTTAGCTACATTCCGGTGTTGTCAAAGAAGAGACATTTATGATTTCAAAATTGTTATATATATTAGGACTTCTTTTGACTTGCCATATGGAGAATGCCACATGTGTACTAGAAATTAATATGTATTTGGTATTGTTGGGTGAAGAGTTTGTTAGTTCTTGCTAGTCATTCATGTCCTCTTTTTTCTTATCAATCTTTTGTTGAAATGCCCTAAACATTAATGTATATGGTATATTGATATCATCTACTATTACTGCAGAACTATTTGTTTGTTTCTTCAAAACTGTCAATATTAGCTTCATATATTGTGGGGTTCTGCTTTTTTGATGCATATATATTTATGTTTTTAGGTCTTCATGTGGAATTGAACTTGATATTAGTATATAATATACTTCTTTGTACCTTCTTCATACCATGTTGAGTCCCTTCTCATTTACTTCTCTATATTTTTCAGAAATTTTTCTTGTGTTTACCATGAGGCCTCAATATAATATCTTAAATCTTTAACAACTTATAACAACTTATAAATATTTATGATTTAATACCAATTTAACTTCAATAACATATGCAAACTGTTTCTGCATACCTCTATTCTTTAACCTTTAAACAAATTACATCTTTGCCCATTTAGCACTGTTTGTAGGGCAGGTCTTATGGTGACAAACACCCTCAGCTTATTTTTACCTTAGGCTTGTCATAATGACTTCCTCATTTTTAAGACAGTCTTGCTGGCTACAAACTTTATGTTTAGGAATTCTTTTACTTCAGCACTTAAAATATTTTGTTCTATAGAATTTTTCTCTCACTTGTTTCTCATGAGAAATCTGCACTTAATTTTATATAACATGTTGCTTTTATCTTACAGCCTTCAGAACTCTGTTTGTCCATTGTTTTTGACAGTTGTTCTATAATGTATCTGGGCATGTATCTTCAAGTTTATCTTGGGTTTGTGGAAATTCATAAATGTGTACATCAATGTCTTCATTAAATTTGGAAAGTTTTCTGCCATTATGTTTTTGAAGTTCCTTTAGAATGAATCATTTCAATTGTCTTATCTTATATTTCACTGATTGTTTTTTTTTTTTTTTTTTTTTTTTTTTTCTTTTCTGTCAGCTCAATCTACTCTGGAAACCTTGTAGGGAATTTCTTGTTCCTATTGTGTTCTTCAATTCCAGTGGTTTGTTTTTTGTTTGTTTGTTTTTTATTTTTTATTTATTTATTTATTTATTTTTTGGTCTCTGAAAATTTCCTATCTCTTTATTGAGATTCTCATATTGTTCATTCACTGTTTTATAATATCCTTTCATTCTTTCTTTGTGTTTTACTTTCTCTTCTTGAGCAATTTGATGATTTTTTATGTCTTTGACTAGTATGTTCAAAGGTTTCTGGACTTTTATCCTGTTCCTTTGGATGGGCTAGTATTTCTGTTTCTTTCTTTTTCTTTTTCTTTTTTTTTTAAATTTATTTTTTATTGTGGGTAAAAATCAAAATTTTCACAATACATACCAATATTTGTAAAATGATATATAAATATATATGCATATATGTACATTTGCTTACAAAAATGTTATTTATGTATATATATAAATATATTTTAAGAGGTGCTTAGATTACCCAAAATATTACACGGAATGCACTGGGATTCCCATGTGGCCCACCTCCCACACCTCCCACCACATCCCACACAAACATCTCCCACAAGTGTGGCCCACCACCCTCAATGGACTTACCCATCCTGGGGCCTTGCCACCAACCATAGACCACAGTTCACATCGTAGACCACCCTCTCTCCCACACAGTTCTGAGTGGTGTGTGCGGATCCAAAATGGCCTACATCCGTTGCCACAATGGTACTCAGGACAACCTCCAAATCCCAAAGAAGCCCCTGTATTTCAACTGCTCATCCCCTCCCTGCCCCAAAAGTGTCAAGTGGCCACTGGCTCCACCTCATTGTTTAATTTCTTCCATTGCTAGAATCACCATATGTGTACAACAGAATACCATCAAGTCCACTCTAGTCCATAGTTCTTCCTCCAATCCTGAGGGGACTGGGATGGCGATATCCACTCCACCTCCAAGTGAGAGAGGGCTTATATCCCATGGATATGGTGGGTGAGATGATCCTGCCTGCAGGTGCAGGCCCTCTCCATTCCTGGGCTGGCCGTTGCCCATCGTTGTCTCCTCGCCAGATGACTTGAATGAGTCCATCGAGCTGTAGGGTAGGAATTGCAGCTCCACCGAGATTCCACGCACACCTGGCACATAGGTACCTGGCAACGAGGGATTAATACCAAGTGCCAACTGGCAACACAACTGGAAAAAGACCTTGAATAAAAGGGGGAAAAGGTAAAGACAAATGAGTTCAAGTGGCTAAGAGACTTCAAAGAGAGTCGGGAGGTCATCTCAGAGGTAACTCTTATGCACACCTCAGTAGGAGCTCATAGAACATCTAAGTGCCTATCACCCCACACAGAGGGGCTCCTGAGAGCTCTGGAGACACCCAGGTCCTATATAAGGGGGGATAGCCCCAGAGACTGACGCTTTATCAGTGAGCTCTATTTTGGAATCTGTGCTCCTGAGAGTGACAGAATTGGACTCAAATAAGTCCTCCTTGCACATGGTTCATCAGTCCCTTCTATTCAAAGCATGTATAGTTTTATTTACAGAAAGAAAGAAGGAAGGAAAAGGAAGGAAAAATTTATCAGGTAATGTGATTGAGCTGGGGAGGGGACTGTATTAGTCAAGCACATGCAATCCATGTGTAAGAAAGGGATTCAAAAATAGTGTGGCTCAAAAAAGGGGAAAGTATCGGCTAGGACGGAAAAGTGCGGATTTTTGCTGACCAGGGTTTGTGCGTGGCTCTTTTCCATGAGGTAATCCTGGGACCCAGGTTTCTTTTATGTTGTTGCTCTACTGCCTCTCAAGTTGTTGTCCTTTTCTGCATGGTTGATGGGGTTTCACACAGTGTGCTGTCAACATTTTAGTCTGAGGGAAAATGACAGCTTCATATTTTAAAAAGAATTCCCACATTTTTGTCAGGTGGAAGATTCTAAAGGAAAAAATCAATTTCCTGAATAGATATTGGGCTACTCAGATCACCCATTTTTCAGATGTGAACATCTTTAAGGAATTGTACTTTTCATTTAAGTAAAGAAATTTAACAGCAAATATCACTTCTTTTTTTCCCTTATTTGGCAATTTTGTCATTTTTGTTGTTCACAGTGATTTACCTAGGGATCATTTGCCTTCAAATAGTAGGATCAATTTATCTTTCTCAGTCTTGCACTATTTTTGTCATAATTTATAATTTTATAACTAACCCAATCCTTGCAATGTATCAAAAAATTTTACCTTTAGTCAATTATTTTTATAGCAGTTAAAAATTTAAAAACCCAATATTTATACGAATATGCTCGCTGTCCTGATTTTGTGATAATCAGTGTAGGCTAAACATTCGTTATATTAGAAACCATGCATGTGTCCCCAGACCTAGTTTTTGTCCCTAGGTCTGGTTTTTGGAATGCTGGTGGTAAACTAAGCCTGATTTATTATATGACCATCCTGTATGGGAAAAGACTGTAACTCTAGGTATCTTTGGTCAACCTTAAGAGATATAGCAGGGGGATAGATGAGGCTTGGGTGGCTACGTGTCCGTCTCCCATATGGAGGGACCTGGATTCAATCCCTGGGACCTCCTGATAAAAAAAAAAAAAAAAAGAAAAATATAGAAGGCGCATGGGCCACCAAGCCCCGTGCATGAGTGTGCTGTGCCAGTTCTCATGCACGGATGTGCCATTAGGCCCCACCCGCTACTCAACAAGAAGATGACGTAACAGGAGAGTGACACAAGGAAGAGCCAAGACAAGATGCACCAAAAAACCAGGAACTAAGGTGGCGCAAGCAGTAGTACTCCTCTCTCCCACATCAGAGATTCTGAGGATTGAATCCCAGTGAAGACAGGAGGAGAAGGATGAGAAGAGAGGGCAGGAAACGGATACAGAGTTGCCCAGCGAATGGACACAGAAACAGCATAAACAGGGGAAGGGTAAAAATGGATAAAAATAAATAAATAAATGCTTAAAAAGCCACAATGTTTGCTATTTTTACCTTCCATTTTACCCTTTTACATTATTATTTCTTTGGGCAGACCCAAGTTTTCTTCAGTTATCATTCTCTTTAAGCCTTGAAAAAATTTTAAACACAAGTCTTCCAGCTATAAATTATTTCTATGTGTGCGTGTGTTAATTTTCCTGAAAAAGTTTTCATTTTATTTTTGTATTTGAAAGATATTTATTGAGTATTGAATACTGCAAATGCAGTTATTATCTTTCAGTATTTTAAACATGTCTTTCCAAGTTTTGTTTTGGTTTGAATCATTTTTGATGACATCTGGTGTCATTCTCATGGCTTTTCTTCTGTATGTGGTATTTACTACCAACTAACTGCCTTCATAGTTTTCTACTTATCTTTCTTATTCAAAGAGTCTAACCAAAACATCTACATGTATTTTATTGTAAGGTTGATTTGCTATTTTTATTTAACATTGCTGGGTCCTTTAACATTCATGGATATTAGATTGGATGTCTTTGCTTATTTTCAGAAAAGTTTAGGTCATTATCACTTTATATATTTTTTTCTTGTGCACTCCCTTTTTATTCTGGTTGTAGCACTTCAATTACATGTATACTATACTATTTGATATTGTATCACAGCTCTTGGATACTTTTTCTATACATGATTTTTTCTTTTATCTTTTTTTCTGTTTGGTTAATTCCTGTTGGCTTATCATCAAGTTCACTGTATCTTTCCTCCTATTTATTAATGATACTGTTAATATAACTTTTTTGTTTCTTATGTTGTGCCTGTTGTGTGTGTGCTTTGTAAAAGTTCTATTTCTAGCTTTTCATTGGACACTACCTTATAGATTCTATCCTTGTGATACAAGTCCTCATGTATCCATGCATATTTTCTACCTTTCCCACTGGATGTTTTAACCCAATAATTTTCAAAGCTCAACATTCATAGACTACCAGAAACATCTGTGCTTTGAACAATGTGGTTTTATTTCACATTTTTGTGAGGAAAACAGACATGCCATTGGAAAATGTGCAGTTTCTAAGTAAAGGAGTTAAGAAAAAGCCTATTGAAGGATTTAGTCTGTGGTTGGATAATTAGGGAGATGGTATAACAAGCCAATGTTTTCTATCCAAGTTGATGCTCTCAGAAAGTGGGTACGATTCCATGACTGAGTATCTATCTATCTATCTATCTATCTATCTATCTATCTATCTATCTATCATCTATCTATATATTATTTTTAGCAGACTAAAGTAAGAATAAGCTATAATTTATAAGGTAATAGTAGTTCCTCATTTAGTAAGAAAGGATTAGGAGGATATTTGGTATTTTGTAGGTTCACAGTGACCTTGTCTGACGTTCTCTCAGCCTGCTCCAGTCTTTCTTATAAACACTTGGTAGAGGCCTGCAGAGAAGATATTGTGTAAATACAAACTCCTTGATTTTAGAACAAACTGCTTTCTCAATTGGCACTGTAACACACACTTGGCTTTAACAATTCTGTAAATTTTTTTGTATTCTCCCTTTCTGTGTGTACACTGGTCACATCATCTTCTTACCCTCTGTCAAAGTGAAACAGTTCATTTATCCCATTTCCTCTTTGATTGGCTTGTCCCTCTTTAGCATTCAATTTCTTAGATGTTTCCAAACTCGTCTTTCTGGTAAGTGCTTGAAATATTATGGTTTTTAAGATTATTGGTTTTTAAAAATTATCAGGTTTGATGAAATATTCTTTAAAGACTTCTACATCCCAAGTAGTGGAAGTTTTACATTTCTGTTTAAGTCTTATTTACTGCTTGTAGCTTCAAATATATCCTTTCTGATAGCTCCACACTTTACAGCACACTATCTACCAGGGTTCTAGTATTTCTCCTTGAAAATATAATGGAACCTCAGAATCATTGTAGAATCATCTCATCCATTTACATTTACAATCAACTTTACTGCACTCTCCTCCTCCTCCTCATTCTTTTTCTAATAATAATAATAATTATTAGTATTCTACTTATTCTGAAGCCTTTGGTACTGATCACTCAGGCTCATATACTGCAAATTCTACATGTATCAAACATTTGAATGATTTTTCAAAAGCAGGGGAATCTAATTTTCTAACACAGTACTCTTTTCTTACCTAGCTTACTTTTCCTCACTTTTTTCCACCATTGACAATATAATGTCCTTTTCTACTTCATATGCCATATTCTGGAGGCCTGTTATTGTTATTAGTAGCAGAAATTTCAGTCTGTTGTTTCATTCTATGTGCTAAAGTACTTTAAAACAGGAACTGTATAGCTTGGAAGCTTAGGTCTGAATCCCTATATCACTCTTAAGAGCTATGTGGACTTTAGCAGAATCTTTAGAGTCGATGTGTCTCTGTTTCCTCAACTGTTATTATAATTAATAATGGAATCACCTTTTATCATTCTTATAAAGATAAATTCCTTAGTATATATAAAGCATTTATATAAAACCCAGTAAATACAAAGCTGCATAAAAGTCCTAGCAATTATACTATTATTCATTCCATGGCTCACCATTCATTTAAAAAATAATTTCAGAATGAACTATATGTTCCAGGTATGATTTTGTGTCAGAGATGTAGGCTGAGAATGGGAACAGGTGCTTAATGTATGTAGCATTATTAATTAGGTTAATCATAAAACTATTGAAATGAATAGTTGATAGTAATGCACATTATAGTGAATATAACTAACACTACTGAATTATAAATGTGATTGTGGCTGAAATGGGTAGTTGCTGGGTGTAAATGACAATGAAAGGTAACTAGAGAATAATCGAGGGAATGTATAACAGTGATTTCATTGGTGGATACAGATTGTGGTTAATAGTATAAATAGCATAAATATAAGAAAGCTCTTTTTTTAAAAAGTGCTAAAATATGGAGATACACAATAAATTATAATTAATGTAACTTATAGATGATAGTTAACAGCAATATTGCAATATTTTGCAGCAATGGCAAGAAGATATTACTTCAATATTAAGGGACAAAATGGGGGGTATAAGAGGATATGGGATTTTTCTTTCTAGAGTAAGGAAAATATTCTAAAATTGACTGAGGTGATGACAGCACAACTCTGTGATGAAAATGAGAGTCACTGAGTGGACATTTTGAATAGATTGCACAACACATGGGGCTGTATAAACACAGGGAATCCACTGGTGGATGAAGGACTGTGGTTAACAGGACAAATATGCAAATGTTCTTTCATGAATCATAACAAATCTATAATAGTAATATAAAGTACTAATAATTGGGTGGCTTGGAGGAAAAAATATAACAAATATATGACATGGGTTATAGTTAGTAGTAATATTTTACATGTTCTTTCGTAGTTTGTAACAAATGTTTCAAAAAATGCAAAGTTTTGGTGGTGGAGAGATCTATGGGATCTTTGTATGATGATATATGTTTGTAAATACACAAATTTTACTCTACACTTATTGTTTATGTATGCTCTTGTATGAATGATATACATCAATAAATTTTTATTTTTAAAAGTGGGCTAAAAAAACACATTCTATTGAGATTAAACAAATGAATCGTAATATTCTATTATGAGGTACCAAAAATGCATTTCTGTCAAAATATCCTGTTTTTGGAAATCTCGGTAAAATAATACTATATTATGCTTGAATTGCCGTGATATTCTTGAAAATACAATATGCTGACCTCTTGCTGTCTCAGATCTGGTTTGTAGAGCAAGATGGTTTACAAATGAAGATGCATCTTATACTAATGGGGTCAAACTACAGAAATTCTCTACATCATATTAAGGATCTGGAAACATGAAAGAAAAAAAATGTGTGGGGTTTTATACAATCTATTCTTCAAACAGATTTTTCTGTTAGCTAGTATTTAGTTACTGCTAGTATTTATGTTTTGCTTACTTCACTGTAAGAAAAGGTAGAGATCAGAAATAAAATATTTTTATATATAGATCTTGATTTAAATAAACAAACAAAACATGGTCAATCTGGACAAATGCAATAAAAACATTTCCTCAACTCATATAGTCAGAATCAAAATAGCAGACATAGATGAGAACTGTTATACAAACATGGAGGTTGTGAAGAAGGAAAGTTATCATAGCAGCTACCATATATTATTTAGTGGCTAACAGGGATTAGGATTTTTTTGTACATTACCTTATGTAATATACACAGTAACAAGCAAAGGAAATAATTTAGCATATTCTTATACATGAGAAAACAGATGCCTTTTGGACGTTAACTTGAGCAAATCCACACTATTAGTTACTACTAGAGCCAGGATTCAAGCTAACATTTCTCCGACTCTACATTATAAGCTATTTCCACTCAACTATAGTGACATGCCAAAATTGTGGAATTTTGTTCTCAATTAATAATAGAAAATAATATCCTCACATATTGGAATTCTTTGTTAAAGCTATCAGCCTTAAAAATATCATAAATTAAACAAGCAAAAACAAAACAAAACAAAACTGCAGTGAACTCTAGATTAATTAGCTAACTAGTAAAATAAGTTTAAATACATTTATATTTCTCTATCAGAAAATTATGACCTTGAATTGACATATACCCAAAGAACAGTGGAAAGTTAATAATCTCTTCATGTTAAAATGTACCTAATTTTAAAATATAGTCCTTTATTTTTATAGTCCCTATTCTGACTATTATCTTCAATCAAGAATATTAGGGCAAATTTCTAATTTATAGTTTTATTGAACTAAACATATAGAGAGACCTTATGTTTCTGCTATGATTCCTGGAACAGTGGCAGATCATTTTTTAATGCCACTCAAAATGGAACACACTATCACTAATTTAATTATTAAACTATGTACTCTAGTTGGAGATTCAGATTTATAATATCTAAAGTATTGTGAAAGTGATGGAAAACCTTTCCTTTCACCTGTGGAACTGAACTGCTCACACTATTAAAGAATGTTATAAATAGTATTCATTTGCATTTCTATACTGGTTTCACAATTGCTTCTTAAAATTCACAAAGCCTGCTCCTAGTAGAAAATGCATTCTCTTCTGAGAGAGAAGAGCAACAAGATGATTCTTTTTCCTGTAGTAAACAAATAAATGTTTCTGGAACATTAAACTACATGATAAAAATGATTACATGACTGTACTTTGGCCTCTGCTTAAAAAGAACTCTCAGTGGATAATCATATGACATAGGTTGGAAGAGTAATCTAATCATACAATACATAGTGTAGCCTTTATTATATAGGCTTTGTGCCATTAAGATAATAAGTAAAGTCCTAAAACCCCATTTCCTCTTCTTGAGAATATAACCTGTTTCATTTTCTCAAAACTCTCATAAACAAGTATATAATGAAGTAATATGAAAATATAACCTATGCAGGACTTATAATTGTTTAATAAAAAATTTTTATGCTCTTATTTATATTTTCATGTGATGAACTTCTAAGTGTTAGGAATGATAATTTAAACTCAAAGAGAATTTCATGAAGGAGGTAAAATATGAATATTTTAAATTTATGGATAATAAATATTAATAGGAGAGATGGGGACACTAGACAGATAAATGTAATATTCTATATGATAGAACATTAGAACTTTATATGTCTGGTAAACTTAAAGGACACATCTTTTGCATTTTGTATTGTCTTTTCTTGTCCTGGGAATCCCATATACTAATCTATAGACTAGAAATCACCTCTATTAATAAGAAACTCTTGAAAATTTGAAAAATATATGGAAGAATAAAATTAGAGGTGAACATTAACTGTTTTTAGGACTTACAAATATGCTAAATAAGAAACGGAATATGATACTGGTGAAAAAATAAATACCTAGAGAACTTTTGGGGAAGATGGCAGAGTAAGGAGGTCCAGGACACAGTTGTTCCACAAAAACAACTACTAAACCGGCATGAACTGTCTGAAACAACTATTTTAAAACTCCAGCGACCAGAAGGTCACTACACAGAATCCAGGGAAGAACAGGAGGAAGAGGTTGATATTATGGTAAAGGGCAGTACTCTGTGTAGTGGCTGCTAGTGCCCATCCCCCATTCTCATGGCAGGCCACCACTGGGTCCAGTCATTAGCTAGTTGGTTGGTGACAGAAAAGGACATAAAAATCCTCTTCCTTAAGGGGTGGGCATAGCCAATCACTGATATGGGATTTAATTAGGAAATTCAGGTTGCTGGGCCCCAGCTCGAAGGGCAACTATAATTTCAACCCTCCAATGACAAGGATAGAAGTAGTGGAAATTTAAAGACACAGTGCTCCTTCAGGGCTGTGTTGGACAGACGAAGGGCTGCATTTGCTGGTCAGTCCAGGAAGCTCAGCTTGGGGTGTTGTTGAGGAAGCTTGTGACACACTTCCTTGTTCTCCAGGGCACCTTGTAGCCTGATTGTGCTCCCTTCTTAAGTCTCTGGCCCTGTTTTGGCTGATAAAAATCAACTTGGGAAAATCCTAACTAGGGATAATCTCTTCCCAGAATTTGCTCTCCAGACCAAAAAATCAGTGAGAGACCATGAAAGGAGTGTAAAAATCTAAAGAGACTGACAGTTTGAGACAAAGACCTGGATCTTCAAATACCAGGGAGAGGGAGGTCTGTGCCCTGGGAAACAGAGGGGACAACCAAACTCAGGTAATCAGAAGAACTCCAAAACAACTAACAAGCAAAAGCCCAGGGTAAGATAGAGGACCAGAAAGACAGGGAAAAAATCCTGCACACTGCAGCAACCTTGAGTAGAACTTCCTGACAGGAGGACTAAAGATCAAGAAAATCTGTATCTAATCAACAGCTGGATATAAAACCAAGAAAAAGACATCCCAGGAAGTAAATCCAGTGTTAGCATTTGCAAATATGAAAATGTACAGCAAGAAATGAGTACAAAACAAACAAAGCTATAGGAAATGATGGGCCGACCAAAGGAAGAGGATAAATATACAGAAAACAAGGACAAAGAAAATAAGTATGTGGACATACTAAAAAAAGGCCTTTTAAAAATGACCTTAAAAATACTCAAGGAGATGAAGAAAAGTATGGAGCAGAAATAAGGTATTAGGAAAACAATGAATGAACAATATGAGAATCTAAGTAAAGAAATAGATATTTTGAACAGCAACCAAACAAAATTGCTGGAATTGAAGATCACAGTAACTGAAATGAAAAATTCCCGAGAGGGTTTTAAGTGCAGACTGGAACTGGCAGAAGAATCAGTAAACTTGAAGACAACACATTTGAGATGAGTCAGGCTGAAGAGCAGAAAAACAATATAAATATTAAAAGCACAAATAGCCTAAAACAACTATGGGACCATCAAGCTCACCAATATATGCATTATGAGAATTCCACAAGGAGAAGAAAAAAAGAAAGGGAAAGAAGGAATTGTCAAAAAATAAAGAACTCCCCACTCCCCAAACTTAGTGAAAGATATGACTATGCACATCCAAGAAGCTCAGAGAATAAAAAACAGGATAAACATGTAGTAAAACACACCCTGTCATATACTGATTACACTATCAAATGGAAAGGACAAGGAGAGAGTTCTGAATGCTGCAAGACAAAAGCAATATGTTACATACAAGGAAGTGCCAATTAGATGGAGTGCTGATTTCTCATCAGACACCATAGAGGCAAGAAGATAGTGAGTTGAAAATTTAGAGCCCTGAAGGAAAACAACTATCATCCAAGAATATTATATCCAGTGAGATTATTTCAAAAATGAGGGAGAGGTTAAGGCATTATCAGAAAAAGACATTTGAGGGAGATGAGATCTGTTCTACAAGCAATGCTAAAAGGTTCCCTAAGTCTGAAAGGAAAGGACACTAGACATTGGTTCAAAGCAGCATAAAGAAATAAAGAACTATGTTTAAGGTAACCATTTGTGTAATTATAAATGCCAGTAATATTTATTGTATTGTATTTTATTGTTTGGTATGCAATTCTAGTTCATACTCACTACAAGTACTAAAATGCAAACACATAAAAAGTAATGATAAAACAAGTTTTTTTGTACCTACAATATACAAAGATATTAGTGGGAGCAAGTACAAATAAAAATAGTGGTGGAATAGATGGGTATAGGAAAATTATATCTTCGTGTTATTGAAGTTAAGTTAGTATAAAACCAAATACGATTATTATATAAAGAGGATGTTAAATTTTAACCCCACGATAATATAGGGAAAAAAGATGAAAAATATATCCAGATAGAAATGAGAAGGCAATAAATATGTTACAACACAAGACAGCAAATAAAAATAATAGTAGACTTTAACGGAAGTGAAGGACAAAAAAGGTATAAGATTTACAAAGACTCAGTAGCAAAATGGTAGAAGTCCTGTATCAGCTGCAATGACTAAATATAAATTGATTAAAATCTCCAATCAATAAGTAGAGACAGGAAAAAAAAGCAAGACCCAACTATTTGCTGTCTGTAATAGACTCACCTAAGTGTCAAAGATGCAAGTAGGTTGAGGGAGAAAGTATGGACAAAATACCAGACAAGTCATAACAAAAAGAGAGCTATGGTGGCTATATTACTATCAGATAAAATAGATTTGATGTCAAAAATATTCACAAGTGGCAAAGATGGTAATTACATACAGATAAAGAGGACTGTGTTGGTTTGAGTGTTTTGTGGACCTCAGAAAATTTTGTTCTTTAATTGAACCTATTCTTAACCTATTCTTTTTTTTTTCACTGAAGAGGATTTATTGATACAAATAAGCACATGTAAAAATGTTCAACATCACTAGTCATTAAGGAAATACAAATTGGGCTTATTAGGATATACAAAATTTTAAAAGTAGAGACAATAATAAATATGGGAGAGGATGCACAGAAACTAAATCTCTCATACATTGCTCGTAGGAATGTAAAATGGTTCAATCATTCTGAAAAAGAAAACATATATTTAACATACAATCCAGCATTTGCATTTCTAGACATTTATCTCAGAGACATGAAAACTTATGTCCACAAAAAAAATGTATACAAATGTTCCTAACAGCTGCATTTATAAGTGCCCAAAATTGGCAACAATACAAATGTTCTAAAATAGGTGAATGATTAAATTAAATTAACTTCTGTACCATGGAACAATACTCAGCAATAAAAAGGGATGAACTATTGATGCACTTAACAACTTGAATGGCTCTCAAGGGCATTTGTCTTAAGTAACAAAAGAATAATCTGAATGATTTCATTTCTATAACGACTTGCAAGTGATAAAATTATAGAGATGGAAAGCTGATTGATTACTGGTTTTCAGGGTTTAAGGATGGATATATGGGGAAGAGGGATAAGGGTACATATGAAGAGGTAACATGAAGGAGATCATTGTGGCAATTTTATAATTTTGTATCTGGATGGCAGTGTTACTCAAATGAATCTACACGTCATAAATGATGTAGAATTATACGCACATTATGTTGATGTCAATTTCCTGGTTTTGATAGTATAATAGTACATAAGACATAATCATCGGAGGAAACTGGGCTAAGGGTACATAGGAACACCCTACAGTTTCTTTGCAAATTATTTTGAATCAGAAGGCGACCCATGTGTGTTCCCTGGCTTAACCTATTCTTAACCTTTGATTAGATTAGATTAGATCAGTTAAGGGCCATTTGATCAGAGTGTTCTAGTAAAGCATGACCCAGGGTGAGTCTTAATCCTCTTGTGGAGTCCTTTATAATTAGAAGAATAAAAGTTGCAGATACAGAAAAAAACTGAGAAAGCAGAAAAGAACCCAGAAGCTGAGAGAGAAGGCCTCGGGGGCCAAAAGTTGGAATCAATGGAACACAGACGCTGAGCGGAAAGCCACTATAGCCAGAAGCTGGAAGAGACAAGGTCCAGAGGAGAGTCACAGGCAGACACTGCCATGTGCCTGATTGCCCACAACTGAGTTCAGAAAAAAAACATCTTTAGATGCTGCTGCTATGTATCTGGCCACCCACAGTTGAAACTTGTTGAGACATCATCTCTTGATTATGACTTTCATGACCTCAGAATTGTAAGTTTTTAACCCTAAAAAAATCCCTATTGTAAAAGCCAATACATTTCTGGTGTATTGTGTTGGCATCCTTTAGCAAACTAAAACAGAGACAAATCAAAAAGAAAATGTAACAATTATTATTATATATGCACCTAAGAGCAGAGTTCCAAGATATATGTAGCAAATACTGACAAATTTGAAGGGAGAAGTTGTTGGTTTTATATTTAGAGTAGATTTTAACACAACACTGTCAATAATGGATAGAACATCTAATCAGAAAATCAATAAGGAAGTACAGGACTTGAATAACATAGTAAATCAAGTAGAACTAACAGATATATAGAACCCTGCACCCAGTGAACAGAATACACATTCTTCTTGAGAGCACAGATACCATTCTTCAGGATAGACTAAACAAGACAAGCCTCAATAAATCAAAAAACAAAAAAAGTTGAAATCATACAATATATTTTATATGACCAGAAAGGGATGAAGCTAGAAATCAATAACAGAGGGGAAAAATGGAAAATTCACAAATATATGGTAATTAAACAGCATTCCCTTAAACACCAGTGGGATAAGAAGAAATCAGAGTGAAACTAGGAAATATTTTGAGGAGAACGTAAATTACAATACAATATACCAATAATTATGGGTTGCAGCAAAGGCATTGCTGAGAGGGAAATATACTGCTCTAAATGTTTACATTATAAAAGAAGAAAATTTCAAATCAGAGACCTAACCTTAAACCAAGAAGTACTAGAAAAGAAGAGCAAGCTAAACCCAAAATAAGCAGAAGGAAGGGAATAACTAAGAATAGACTGGAGATAAGTGAAATAATAATAATAATAAAAGAACAATAGAGAGGATCAACAAAACCAAACACTAGATTTTGAAATGATCGATAAAAAGCACAAATTTTCGTGAGAAAAACAAAGATAAAAATAGCAGTTTGATATTGTTTATCAATTCCAAAAATAGATATTGGATTATGCTTGTGAACTAGTCTGTTCCTCTGGGCATATTACATTTGATTGGATTCACAGGTTTCACTTTTATTTAATTAAATAATGATTAAGGTTTTGATTGGGCCACATTAGTAGGATGTGGAGTCCCTGCCCCCTTGGTGGGTGGGGACTCACAATGAAAATGACCTGGCAGAGGATAATGTCAGAGTTTTGATCCTGGACCCCAGGAAGTAAGCATACAGAGAAGCAGATACATGGGGAAAGAGAGAAGGCTCCTTTACAGATGGCAGAGGCCCAGGGAACAGAGATGAACCTTCTACCTGACAGTTTACAGCTGGCCTTCTGGAGAGAGCAGAGAAATTGAGCCTGGAGAGAAATGAGCCCCAGAACTTGTCCCAGCCTGCAGCTGGGACCACAAAACCTTGGGAGGAGGAGAAAGACTGAACTCTTACAGACTTCACCCACCATTTTGTATCAACACGTGGCAACAGACTCTGGGTGAGAAAAAACCTCTTATGGTATCTTGAGTTGGACTCTTTAGGGCCTTATGACTGTAAGCTTCTACCTCAAGTAACTACTTTTTATAAAAGCCAACAGAGTTCTTGTGCTTTGCATCAGCACCCCTTTGCCTGACTAATACAGATACGTAAAATGAAAATCAGAAATGAAAAGGGGGACATTAGTACAAACCCTGCTGAAATAAAAAAAATAAAAAAAAAAGCTACCACGAAATGATACTATGAACAACTGTATGCCAAAAAACTAGATAACCTATGTGAAATGGACACCATTATTGAGCACCACATCAAAGTTCCTGGGAGTATTAAGTGAATTCGGCAAAAGGTGAGGTTCAAGATCAACATGCAAAAATAAATAGTTTTTTGATACACAAGCAAGGAACCATCAGAAGAAAAAATTAGAAAAAAATGCGTTCAAAATACAACAAAAATAATCCAATGTCTAGTAATAAATATAATCAAGGATGTAAAGGACTTGTTCATAGAAAACTATAAAATATTACTATAAGACATAAAAAGGAACTAAATAACAAGAAGGATATTCTGCATTCCTGGATTTTAAAAAAATATTATTAAGATGTCAATGCTACACAAAGTATTTTATAGATTTTTAAAAATTCCAATTAAAATTACAAAAAGTTCTTTGCAGAAATGGAATAATCAATCATCAAATTTATAGAGAAGGATTAGTGGCCCCGAACAGCTAAAGCCATCTTAAAAAGGAAGAATGAATTTGGAGGACTAACACTTTCTCATCATTGAACTGGTTACAAAGCCACAGTAAGCAAGACAGGAAGGTACTGGCACAAGGACAAACCTATAGACCAACTGAATAGAATTGAGATCTCAGAAATCAACCCTCATATTTATGGCCAACTGATTTTTGACCAGGTGGCAAAGACCATGCAGTGGGAAATAATAGTCTCTTCAACAACTGGTGCTGGGAAAACTAGATCTCTATTTGCAAGAAAAAGAAGGCAGACCCCTACCTCAGAAAGCTAAGTATAGAACTACTATACAACCCAACCCGGCAATCCCATGGCTAGGTATATACCCCCAAAGAATTGAAAGCAGTGACATGAACACATATTTACACACCAATGTTCTTCGTGGCATTATTCACGGTTGCCAAAAATGGAAACACCCAAGGGTCCATCAACTGATGAATAGGTAAAATGTGGTTTAAATGTGACAAATTGATGAATCTTCAGGATGTCATGTTGAGTGAAATAAGGCAAACATAAAAGTACAAATACTGTAGGATCTCAGTGGTTTGAAACAATTAGCATAAGCAAATTCATAGAGTCATAATCTAGAATATAGATTACCAGGGAAAGGAGTGAGGCTAAGGAATTGAAAGTTAAAGCTTAAAATATATAGGGTTCTTATTTGGAATGATGGAAATGTTTTGGTAAAGGATGGTGGTGATGGTAGCACAACGTTGTGAGAACAATTAATAGCACTGAAACATATATCTGAATATGATTAAAAGGAGAAATGTTAGATTGTTTATATGTAACAGCCATCGATTTTAATTAATAGTACAATTATAAAACCACTTACCCAATGATCAAGCAGTCTCACTCTTTGATATTTACACAAGAAAAATGAAAACATATCCACATAGAGACCTGTAAGCCAACTTTTATATTATGTAATTGGAAACAGCCACATGTCCATCAACTAGTGAATGGATAAGCTGGGGTACATGAGTACAAAGGAATAGAACTCAGCAACAAATAGGCACAAACTATTGATAAATTCAAGTACACCAATGGATCTTAAATACGTTATGCTATGGAAGAAGCCAAACTCCAAAGGTTACATGCAATGTAATTCCACTTGGATCATGTTCTGGACAGAGCAAAATTATAACAAGGAAGAAAACATCCATGGTGGCAAGAACTGGAGGTAAAGGGAGGTAACTGAGTGCAGAATGGTTGAGGGGAAATTTTAGGGTAATGGAAATGTTCAATAACTTGATTGAGGTCTCATAAGTACATATGTTTTCAAAACTCAAATAACTGGCACGTGTAAATGGTGTATCTATTGCATTTATATTAAAATAATCCTAATTTTAAAACTACCTATTGCATTAATTAATTTTAGCTTCAGAATAGGAGTTATACAGAAAGACAGTGTCTAGAAGACAGCAGAAGTAAATCTTCCTAGTCTTAGTCCTATTTACCTGGTTATTTTCAGGTCATGAAAATTCATTAGGCTTTCTATTATGATATTTGGATTTGTATATATGCATATTAATTATATTTTAAAAAATAAAAAAGGAAACAAATCCCAATACTGTTCTACATATTCTAATAAATTCTATAAACCCCTCATACTTAAATGCTCTTTGAATTAATCTTATCACATCTTACTAATTCTTCTATTAATGAAATAGTATATGTGTTTTTGCCATGTATTCATTTAAAATTTGTATGATTCAAGATGTTTGAAATTTGAAAATTTATAGTTTGGCACATTTTAGGTCTTTCAGTGTCCCTCAAATTTTAATGTATTCATTTAAAATTTGTATGATTCAAAATGTTTGAAATTTGAAAATTTATAGTTTAGCACATTTTAGGTCTTTCAGTGTCCCTCAAATTTTAATTATCTTTGTTATTTCAAAATGATTTTTCTTCATAATTATCCTTTCCATTTTTTTATTTCCTACCTGTGCTTCCTATGCTGACTAATCACTCTTGCATTTCAAATTTATTCTTTATTTCTCTTATTATTTGTTTTACTTTTATTAATTTCTGAGTTCTTTGAATAATGCTTTCATGTCATTCTGATATCTATTAGTGTCAATTTAGATTAATGTCAACTTCTTGAAGCTTTACCAACCACTTTTTTGTTGTTGTTCTTTTGCTATAATATATTATGGTACTTATTTTCCTGCCATATAAACTTTCTAAAACCTATATCCTGCAGAACTTCCTTGCTTGTTTGCAACTTTCCTTATGGTGTTTCTGCTCTACTTATTTTTCTTCTGCCGGCCTTGTTTCAGTTTCATTCAATTTTATTTTTAGTATTTGTTTCTCTTTTCTCTTTCAAGTAGAGGGTTTATTCAAATCTGGTAATCTTTAATGTCTGCCCATCTTTTAAAGTGAGTTACCGAAAAGAATTCTTAGCCTCATTTTGCATCACTACTTTCAGATTTTTGTTCCAATACCACTTCATCATGGAGGCCCATTATACCCTGTCTAAAATATGTCAAACCCCCATCACAACACCACATTTTATCCTCAGAGTGTTTATATTCCCTGGCACTTTTATTGTTGTATATCAGCCCAACATATAGGCCCTCAAAATTATTTTAATAAATAGCCTATCAAGAACATCTAGAGAATTGAAAAAATGTGAAAATTCTATTGCTTGCTTACAAAGGCTAAATTTCACTATTTGGGTCCTAGTTGTGTTGGTATGTGTGTGTTCATGTTACTAATTCTTCTGAGTAAACTATAAGTTAGTATTCTGAATTCACAAAATTAAAACACTTATGAAAGCCTCCAGAGCCTTATACTTTTGATATCTACAATTCCAAGTGCCTATGTCTTTGTAATTTCATTATCACTTTGTATAATAATCCTTTGAATAAGCTCAAACTGCATACCTTAATCCCTGCAAACACAACTCTTCATAATTTAAGCAGATTAGAAGTATAATGAAATTGGTTCACTATAAACCTATGTACTAAAACCTACAAAAGATATATTATGGTGTAATATTACAACAGTTTTTCATATTTACTAAGTATTTGCAATATAATATGGTTACATTGCAAAGATGAGGAAACTGGGCCTCAGAGAAGTTAAGTGCTAACTCATGTTAGCTTGTCTTATAAATTTATGTGTCATATCTTAAGATTTCCAATATAGCATTAAAACATATATGTGAATATTTTCTAAGCTTCCATTTTAAATGAGAGGTAAAAAACGCTATTTATTCAGTAAATATCAATGTGTATTATTCTAGAAACACTTACTTTTATTATTGAGTAAATCATCATATTGTTATTTAGAAACAGAAGATAAATGGATTGTATTCCCCTTGGGGCATCTTATCTGGGATACAATAGCTGTGTAAATGGATATAAACATTCTAAATAAATCATAGTAATAGTGTAAAATGAATTTTCATTTGCTGTTCCAAAGGTAAGATGAAATTTCATATCACAGAATATTTTAGGAGACAGAATGTAAAATATCAAGTTCAAATATGCTATGAAATCCCTTGTACTAACACTTTAGTTCTTATCTATTGTCTAGGTGCCTAGGAATTATTCATAAAACTAGATTCATGTAGAGTTCTCCTTAACCATTGTAACCCCATCCTTTTCGGAAAACAACCAAGAAAAATTAAAATGTAAACTTAATGAAGCTTTTAAAATAAGAAAAAAAAAAAGCCATTTGGTATCCAAATCAAGGGTTTAACACATTTTTAATTAAAAGAATTTTTTTGGAAAAACATACCAAAATATTTCATTAATTACAATAGTTGGTTGAGGATTCTAATTTGTTTTGTTTCATTTTAATTCCTGTTCGTAAACTTCAAAAAATCTGCTTTTCTGACACCTCATTTGAATTTCCAATGTTCTTTTTTCTACAACTCTATTATTTTCACTATTAAATGAATTCTTCACCTGATATTGACAATTCTTCTAAGTAATCCTGAAATTACCTTTCCCCAAAAAATAGTGAAATAGGGCTTCCTTTTCCTTCTATGATGATTTCTATTTCACATGGATTTTCTATAACTGATAGGATCCATGTCAGTATAGTAAAACTGTAGTTTGACTTATATTATAAATTTAAGTATTTTACATAATATTATGTGTCCTCAAAACTGATTTTAAATTCCTGTGGGGTGAATGCATGAAAAATAAAAATACAATGTAATAAATAACTAATAAAATCTTTCTTACAACCTGTGCTTTTATGGGCTAATAAATGAAACTTTGAATTCTCATACTGGGAACTCTGTCTCAATTTATTGGTTAGGACTATCCAAGAAAGACTTTTACTTTACTCTAAGTTTCATTGTTTCCTGCCTTAATAAGTATTATGTCCAGGTACAAAATTTTTTTTAAATTTTCACAGTAATATTTACTTACTGTTCTCTATTGCTGGTTTAATTATGACTTAGATAATAGTTATTTAGTTATTTCACTGAATGCACAGTCAACAATACTAAACAAATGTAATGCATTAAAATAAAAATGCGTTCTTATTATTATCTTCAGAATTACTCTTACCAATCCTATCAGAGTTTCTGAAGAAATAGAAAAACATGGATTGTCAACTAATTAGACTTCCAAAAACAATAACGTGAGCATCTATTTAGCCATTAAATGACAGCACAATGCTACCTATTTAAGCAAGACATTTGAATTAAACATGATCTGTCTTAATTCAATCATAGTGTAACTTCCTAATAAATATTTTGATTACTTCTGTCCAGAAAAATCCAAGAAGATCTAAAGCCACTGGGACTGTTTTAGATTAGTTTCAAAAATGTTGCAATACATGAGTCTGTGGCTGTGAGGGCACACTTAATTCAGACATTATATCTAAAATAGTTTTAAAGATTAAATCATATTAACATAGTTTACCCTTCAATATCTATTCCAGTCTTCTTAGATCAGTATTAATATCTTCATTCTACAAGCAAATAGTTTATAGCAAATCATTTTATACAATTGCTGAAAGATCTAGATTCCTACTGTTCTAGTGCATGATCAGTCCCCGGATACACTACTACGTTATGTGTGCGGAATTGAGAAGGAAATTTCTTTAGCTGTTCACTTTGTGTTTTAGTATGATTTAATATGAAAGGAGCTAATACAATTCATTTGCAAATTAACAAGTTGACCTGTTGGTTTTAGAAATGACATGAATTGAACAAATGACCATAAATATTTGGACTGATTTGTACTTGATTCAGGTACAGTTGGCCTCTGTATTCAATGCCACTGTCATTCTAATGATGAATCAATTGATCTAGAGTTTGAGAAATACGTGAATAATTCTCCACAGGGAGTCATACATAGAAAACAGTTTTTAGGAATAATCTATGCATAATAGATTTCAAACAAACTTGCATCGGCTTTATGCATTCAATTACTTCAGCAATTGGAAATATATTACAGTAATCTCCAGTGGCATAATAACAATAATTGATCACTTCCAGTGTTGAAATAATTCTGGGGTTTATAATTATCCATATGGTTATGTGTAGCCGAAATCTTTATTCCTCTATACTACTTCAATCCCTGTCTAGTGACCTTTCCTTTCTTTTTTGTCTGAAGAATTCCTTTTAACATTGCTTATAGGGCAAGTTAGTGATTATGATTTCCTTCAGCTTTTGTTTATCTGGCAAAGTCTTAATCTCTCCCTCATTTTTAAGAGAGTCTTGCCAGGTATAAAATTCTTGATTGAAATTGTCTTCTTTCAACACTAAATATTTCATCTCCCTGCCTTATTTCCTCCATAGTTTTGATGAGAAATTGGCACTTAATTTTAGAAGGACAGCATGTTATATAAATGTACTGCTTTTCTATTGCAAGTTAAAGAACTCTTCCTTGTCCTCACAATTTGCAGTTTGACTACCTTCTGTCTGTGTGCATATTTCTTTTCAGGTTTATCTTGTTTGGTGTTCATTGGGCTTTGCAAGTGTGTATTCATATCTTTCATTAAAATTGAGAAGTTTCTGTCCTTATTTCTTTGAATATTCCTCCAGTCCCTTCCTCTCTTTCTTCTTTAAGGACTCTTAATATGACTATATTGGTAAATTTTAAGGCATCCCACAGGTCTTTTTGTCTGTGTTCAGTTTTTCTATCTTTCTTCTTCATGGTCTTCAGCCTGAAACATTTCAAATTTCTTGTCTTCTAATTTGCTGATTCTTACTTGTGTATATCCAGCATGTGACCTTCTGTGATGATTTCTGAAGTTTTATCTTCCTTTGAATGGGTGAAAAATTGTTGTCTTTGTCATGAAAATCTTTATTGTACACTGTATATTTTAATATTTTAAACTTTTTTATTTTAAACTTTTCAGGGACTTAATCCCTGAGCTGTTTTTCAAATTTGTTTCAAGCTAATGATATTACAAATATAACCTTCAGTTTCAAGAGCTAAGAAAAACGAAGGCAAAAAACATGCTTTACTACCTTTGAAAATTGTATGTTGGCTGTTGCTCTTCTTTAGAGTTTTTCTTTCTTATCAAGGAGATCAATCTGGGGCTAAAGTGTGGGTTCTTCTCCTTCCTTTTTGTGTCTTGAACAGGGCTTATATCCTGGCCTTAGAAACCCCTCTGTAAATGGGAATTGGAATGCATTTTCTGTCCCTATGAATTAGAATTTCACCTCCTTCAGTTTTGCTCTTCTGTATGTCTTAAATCCAGGAATCCTTTGTCTCAGGGTACTTTGTTGATTGTTCCTTACACTGTTCTTACTGTATACAAATTGTTTCTGCCTGCAGCTCAAGTTCTGGGAGAGTGAGACAGAGATGAGTGTCCTGTATCTGGCTTTCAAACTGCCACTGGATAGATTTGAACTGATACACAGGTACCCCAGTATGCACACAAAGTTTACTCCTCTAACTTCAGAACAGAGCCATGGACCCATATTAGAACACAGGGTAGGGGTGGGGAATAGCCAGGTTTCTTTTTTTTTTTTTTTTTTTTTTTCCAATTGAATGTACTGGATACGTATACATGTTTTTAAATCATACAATATTTTACAAAATATATTTGGTTCACAGTAATGTCATCATGCAGTATTTGTCCTTTTGTGTCTGGCTTACTTCACTCAACATAATGTCCTCCAGGTTCATCCATGTTGTCATATGCTTTATGACTTCATTTCTTCTTACAGTTGCATAATATTCCATCACATGAATATACCATAGGTTGTTTATCCATTCATCTGTTGTTAGACACCTGGGTTGTTTCTAACTTTTTGCAATCATGAATAATGTCGCTATGAACATCAATGTGCAGATGTCTGCTCATGTCACTCCTCTCAGTCCTTCTGGATATATACCCAGTAGTGGTAATGCAGGGTCATGTGGCAAGTCTATATTCAACTTCTTTAGGAACTGCCAAACAGTCCTCCACAGTGGCTATACCATTCTGCATTACCAACAAAAGTGAATAAAGACCTAAATATAAAAGCCAGGACCATAAAACTACTAGAATAAAATGTAGGGAAACATCTTCAAGACCTTGTAGTAGGTGGTGGTTTCTTGGACCTTACACCCAAAGGATGTGAAACAAAAGGAAAACATAGATAAATGGGACCTCCTCAAAATTAAACACTTTTGCACACAATAGGACTTTGTCAAAAGAGTGAAAAGGCAGCCTACTCAATGGGAAAAAATATTTGGAAATGACATATATGATAAGAGTTTAATATCCAGGATATATAAAGAGATGTTACAACTCAACAATAAAATAACAAACAACCCAATTAAAAAATGGGCAAAAGACTTGAATAAACATCTGTCCAAAGAAGAAATACAAATGGAAAAGAAAAAACACATGAGGAAATGCTACACATCAAAACTGCAATGTTTAGGGAAATGCAAATCAAAACTACAATGAGATATCATTTCACAGCTATCAGAATGGCCACTATTAAAAAGACAGGGAACTACAAGTGTTGGAGCAGATGTGGAGAGATAGACCAGCTTTCTTACAAGTAAAGTTATATTTTCTTGATTCATCATTCACACAGTTACTGCAGTCCTTTAACTGGAGTTTTTAAAATGTGGTTTTGAGAGTTTTTGCTAGTCATCAATGATTCTGTGGGCAAACATAACCGTGCAGTGTCTTATGCTGCCACCTTGATTGTCTAGAAGCAATCCAAATAATACTAAGTGCATTAAAATATATACATTTGGCAAATTGTATCCACTAGAGAAATAACTAACAATATAATAGAATGAGATATGGTTTAAAAAAAACACATAATGATTTTCAATGTAACAGGACTAAATACTCCCATTTAAATACACAGTACTTAAATATATTAAAATATAAGACCCAAGAATATGATATATATAAGAAATAGGTAAAAAAGAAAGGATATACAAATATAATATACCTGAAAATATAAGCATATAAATACTAATGTTCAAAGTAGTACTATTAGGAGAAGTAGACTTCTGTGTTCCAGAGATATAAAGGAAAGTATAAAATCAAAATAGAGCAAAATTTTTTAAAAAATTATGAAAATTGTTAACAGCTTCAAAACCCATAAAACAAAATTTGACAGAATCAATGGATTAAATTTTTTAAAAAACTAATTACATTGAATATTATCAGGAATAATGTTGTAATTTTGTTGAAATGTAAGACAAAGGAGTCCTGTTTCCTTTCTCTTTCTTACTCCTGATTTTCTGCCAAAACTATTTTACAAATTAGAGATGACATACTAAAATAGTACCAATAAAGATTCAGAAAAAAAAAAAAAAAAAAAAAAAAAAAAAAGATTGGACATAAAATTCGTTTTGAAAATTATCTTTTCTTCACCTATTACTTATATTATTTAAAAGTACAATTAATAAGTATAAAAAATTGATTTCAATTTTGTGAAGTAAAACTCATTCACGGTGATTTTGCAAAGAGTAAAGTTTACTGATATCGGATTTACATAGATAATCTCCATCAGTCACTACTTTGGTTTAAGACCTAAGGTAACCTATAGTAAAATAAATTCATGTGGCTCTTAGATCTCCAAATAAGCTTTCTCGGTGTCACTTAATTTTTGATGAAGAGAAGAGCTGTGATTCAAAAATTCATCAAATATATAATATAAAATTTTTAACACCTTCATCTACACCAAGTTTTCTCCTTTAATTTTGGAGTGGAAACAGATTTTCTTGAATGAGTTGCTTATAACAGTGCATAAAAATTGATTTTATTTTTATTAATTAACGTTAGATTCCCAAGAAATTTCACCTGGTTTTATAGAGAGGAAACATTTTGCCAATTAAATTAACTATAAAATGATATTCAACTCAGCATTAGTTTTTACTTTCTTCTCTCATCTTTCATTAAAAGCAATAAAAGATATTATACAAAAATAATAAAACAAGGTACACAAATATTATTTTAGCTTAATACAATTATATATCTGTTGTGTAGATGAATTAGATGAGACTGCCAAAACTGAATGGTGAATCTCCACCATTTTTTCCTTCTTATGCTTCAAAAATACCCATTCTTCAGCTGGAGCACACTTGTAGAAAGAAGTTACTTTTGCTTCACCAGCTAATGCAAAATACTTGAAATTGTGGGCTTTCCAAAAGATAATATAAGTAAAAGTGTATAATAAATATTTGAAAAGAAAATCAGAATGTTACTTTAAAAAGTGTGATAAACTTATGTAAATATATGAATATACCTAAAAATAAGAATTAACTTCACGAAGGAAAATAATCAGAAGAAAATTCATATGATGATTAACAGCATGTAGGAACAAATTTCATTTTCTTCTTTGAATATGGTTGCATTCTAATTTTTGTGAAATATACAATGTTTATTCCCATGACTGTGTAACACTTTTAAAAATAAAAGTGTCATCGTGAAAAATGTGCTCTTCCATCCTTGGTTGTTAACGATCTTGCATTTCAGCCACAGATTAATTAAGTGTATCTCTAGAATACATTCTCTTTTACTCAGTCATAAATTAAGCATCAGTAAGAACACCAAGATCTGATGCTCAACATTTTGTAGTTTTTATGGGGAAAGCAACTATCTGCTACAAACATAACATGGATACATTAGTCCTTGAACTTTTATCCTTAGAAACAGTCCAAGAAATCTACCTTGGAAATTAGTCCCAGAGATGACCAAATGTTGCATTATCAGCAATCCTCAAAATAAGAGGTGCCGTGGCAGCATTATCAGGTGGAAAGCAAGGGATACTTTGCTATGCTTGTGTTCACAGTAGCTCCCTGGTATATTATGAGACATAATTTCCAGGAAAACTTTCTATATGACCATGACCTGAACTAAAATTTTAAGCTGATATATTTTACCTCAGAACAAAACAGAAATGCTTGCACAAAAAAATTAAACTTAAATTATCTCAAAGGATTACAAACATTTTATCACATAAATTTCACTATACTTAGATAGTTTACATATTCTAATTGTGAGAAACTTGAGGTTGACATATTTCCAGACAGATAATGCTGAAAGTAGTTTTTCACCAGCCTTGGCTCATGGTATTACTCTCAAAGTTAAGGTGTTTTAGTTTATCTAAAAGAATATTGGGATATTATTAGAAAAATATACTTATCATGTAGGCCTTACCTAAGTAATGTTAGTATTTGTAGGAATAAAAATGTAGACTTGATGGAATCAGAGCCACTAAGCAATGTACATATATGAAAATATAATTTTTGGAAGAATTTTGATATTAACTAGTCAATTAAAAATCCATCTCCTGAGAATTAATACTGATGTGTTCGCTATAATAGTAATACTTCCCAGTAAAGTTGCCTAAGTTTTTAATTTCTGATCTGTCATTTGTGTTAAATAATATTGGATTCAAAAGACCAGTAAATGATGCTTAAATACATATTGTTTATTATATATCTAGTACTTCTTTTTCTGTTTTTCTAAAATTAATTTTAAGTAGGAATATATTGTTATAAGCATGAGGTCTGGACACAAATATTCTTGGTAGAAACACAAAGCGAACACAACTTAATGCTTGTGACTGGTTAAATTACTTAACTTTCTGTGTTCTTTATTGTATATAATAAAATTATACAATAATAATACTTATGGTATAATATTTTAATCTTGAAAAATATGTTTATGAAAGGACACATTTATAACAATGTTAAATTCATTTTAATTATGCAGCATATGAGTTTCTATCATATAATGTCAAGAAGGTTTATACCTAATTTATATTTGGCAGTCATACTTAGATTCTTTTCAGATATATTTTGTAAACTATTCTATTATAAATTTCAAGAATCACTAAACTAATTTTTAAAAATGCCCAATCATTCATAAAAAGAAATACCATGCTGAAATCATTTATACAAACATCTCCTGCACTTTCTCAACAGTTTACAACAGTTGAATGTGATGGGAATTAGGAATAACACACATGTGCCTGACTTTATCCTTCTTGGGTTGACAGAATCTGAGGAGATCCTGCGGGTCCTTTTTACGCTATTTCTCCTAATATAACTGCTGACCATGCTGGAAAATGCTGGGATAATACTAATAATTCACCTGAATATTCAGCTTCACACACCCATGTATTTTTTCCTCAGTCAACTGCCATTCCTTGACCTCAGTTAGTGAACAGCATCACACCTAAAACCTTAGAGAACTTACTGACTTCAAACAAGAATTTTTCATTTGTGGGCTGCTTCACACAGATATATTTTTTTGTCTTCTTATGTGCTGTTGAATTTTTCCTTCTATGGTCAATGGCCTATGACTGCTATGTAGCTATCTGCAATCCTCTTCACTACCAGGTGGTTATGTCTACCAGACTCTGCCACCTCCTCATGATGGGTTCTACATGATTGGCTTTATTGAATCATTAGTCAATGTTCTTTTCATGAACAGTTTGCATTTCTGCAAATCCAATATTATCTATCACTTTTTCTGTGGCTTAACTCCAATTTTAGCCTTGCCCTGCACTGAAACTCATGACACTGAAATCATGATAATCATTCTCTCTAGTTTAAATGTAGTTGTGTCTCATCACAATCTCTGTATCCTACATGTCTATTCTGTCTACTGTCCTGAAAATTAATTCCACTTCAGGAAAGCGCAAAGCTTTCTCTACTTCTGCCTCCCACCTCTTTGGCGTCTCCATCTATTTTTGCACTACAATTTTTACTTATTTAAAATCAAAGAAGTCCTACTCTTTTGGAAGAGATCAAGTGGCCTCTGTGTTTTATACAATGGTGATCCCCATGCGGAATCCACTCATTTTAGTCTTAGGAACAAAGAAGTGAAAAATGCTATCATTACAGTCATATAGAAGAGACAGGGCTCCAGGCAATTAAAATAACAATGATGCTGAACAATTAAATTTATCTCTTTTTCTTTCCTAAATGGGTATTTATTCTAAATACACAAGCATCCATTAATTAGTGTGCATTTCTGTTGAGCCATGCTGTACATGACCACACATTATTCAGAATATTTCCAGGAATATGATTTTAGAAATCTAGAAAATAATTACTGGCTATGAAATATGTGTGAAACTTGTAGTTTAAATATATGCAGTTTTGGGGCAATTAATGCACAAAAAAATATTTGTCCTATCTTTCAAATACTTTCATAGATTCCCCATAAATATTTCAACATCAGAGAATTTTATTATGGATTGCACTTTCAGAAGTAATTCTATTTATTCTTTAGAAAAAATATATAGGACAATCATAAAGAATGCTGCTTTGGGCCGAATGATCCAGGGTTTTGATTCAGTATCTTCCCTTAGTGAGTCACTGGAACTTTATGTAAATTTTCCTCAACTGTACAAGAAATATATCAATACTAAATCCAAAGAGTTATTAAATTGATTAAATCTGAGGTTCAACAGAAAGTATTTAATGCTGTACTAATAAATTTTGATCAATTTTATCAAAAACTTAAATTCTTGCAAAATTGTGAATACACATTGGCTTTTGTTAGGAAAATCTTCATGGATATTTTACAAATACTCATGGTTATTCTTATCCATAAAGATACAGATAAAAAGGCAAAGCAACCTTTCAATATTTGGTCGCAGATCATAGTATAATCTTGTGATAGAATATAGAAAAAATATATGTGAACATTGAAGAAAATTTTGAATGTAATTACATTATTAAAGATAATAGAAGGGAAGCAGCTGTGGCTCAATCAGTAGGGCTCCTGTTTACCATATGGGAGGCTCCAGGTTCGGTTCCTGGCGCCTCCTGGTGAAGGCAAGCCCGCCCGCACGGCGTGGTTAGCTGACCCAGCGAGCACAAGCAGCAAGGGGGGGATAAATGAATAAATAAAATAAAATCTTTAAAAAAATAAAAAAATAAAAAAATAAAGATAATAGAAGTATCCTAACCATTTTTAAAATTTTGCTCATGGTCTTCTAGACAAATGTTACATATGTGTAGGAACATATTACATAAATATGTACAATTTTTATCATTTTCTTTTTCTCTCTTGCAGCTTTTGATTTCCTCTCATCACTAGAAATTTTTGTAATTCCTCTATAATTTAAATTTGGGTTATAAATGTTTTCTTGTACATGGGGAAAAATCAAGAATCTCATCTATCTTTGCTTTGAGACATGGAGTTTTGTAAATTCGTGAGGTTAACTATCTGCATGCAGTTATATTTCTTCTGTGTCTACCTGCTTTTTTTGATTTGAAAATCATACCATTCTGTGATGTGCCAACAAACTTCTGTGCTTCTCTTTTTGATTTTTTAAAAACTCATTTCCTTTTTCCTATAAGATTGGTATGTTCTTTAAAAAGAAATACATTCTTCAGTTAAATTATTGGCTCATTTGTTTAAAAATTGTTAGTAGAGTAAAGCTAGGAATTGATAATAAATACATATTTGGTGACTTCTCAAATATTTTAGTCAGGTAGGTTCCTTAAATTTCCTTTTAAAAATTCTTTTATGTAATCTGCAACTGCAGTTTTAATTTCTTGTGTTCTTCAATAATTATTTTGGAATGTATGTTTTCTTAATTTTCCAAGTACTTGATTATTTTTATTTAAACTTCAGCAATGTTTGTTAAATATATTTTTCTGCATTCTAGTAATTTGTATTATTTTAATTTATATTAAGATATTCTTTGTGGAATTTTATTAATTCGTTTTCTTAAATAAATTTTAAAGATTAGAATAGAGTTTACTCTTTTAGGAGGAAAATGTTAGTGACTTTTCACTTAGTTCATCGCTGTTTAATAACTTATTAAAATCTTAAAATATTTTCCACAACATCGTAAATTTATATGAAAATTTTAACTTTTCAGGTATAATGTCCATATAAATTGCTGTATTATGACTTATTTTTGCTCTGAAATAAATAGTCTAGAATTTATATTTATTGCAATTCCTTTCTTTTGTTCTCAATTAGAGATATCTTTGATAAGTATTTATTTTTATTATACATTTTTGACTAATCTCTCATCTTGTATATGCATGGTGTCTTTTCTTTTTACTAATGCATTATTTGTTTTAATTATAAATCTGAATCAAAATGACAATCATTTTACTTCGGTTGATCGGTGTGACAATTAAATGTATTTTTATATACATTGCAAAATTTATACTTTAACAATTATTCAGAATTTCAAAAGAGTTGTGGAAATCTCCTCTACTAGATTTTTAAAAATTTTTATTATGCTACCATATATACAATCTAACATTTCTCCTTTTAATCACAATATATTTTTCATTGTTAATTATGCTCACAAAGTTTTGCCAACTTTACCAACAACAAGAGATGTCGCAGGGGTAGGGAATGGGAAGCTAAGACTTAAAATGTGTAGGATTCCTTTTTGGAACAGAGGAAATATTTTGGTAATTGTTGTGGAAATTTGATACTTCTGGCTCTTATATTTAGGTCTTTTATCTATTTTGAGAAGACTTTTGTATAAAGTGTGAAGTTAGAGTCCTCCATTTTTTGCAAATGGGGTTCTAGGCTTCCCAGGACCAATTGTTGAAGAGACAATTCTTTCCCAATTAAGTGGTCTTTTTCCCTTCTCAAAAATCAGTTGGCCATAAATGTGAAGGTTGATTTCTAGGCTCTCGAATTGATTCCATTGGGCTATATTTCTGCCCTTGTGCCTGTTCCATGCTGTTTTGATAGCTGTAGCTGTGTAATAAGTTTTGATATAGAGAAGTATGAGTCTTCCAGCTTCTTCTTATTCAATATGACCTTAGTTCTGTTGGGCCCCTTATACTCCATATAAATTTGATGACTGGATTTTCCATTTCTACAATGATGATTTTTGGAATTTGGATTGGAAGTGTGTTGAATCTATTAGTTGCTTTGGGTATGAGATCTAAATAATTTTTAGTCTTCCAATACATGACCTTCCATTTATTTAAGTTATTTTTTTATTTCTTTTAGCAATTTTTTTGTGGTTTTCTGTGTTTTAGCACTTTACATCCTTGGTTAGATTTATTCCTACATATTTGATTCTTTTAGTTTCTATTGTAAAAGGATTTTTTAAAAAAATTTCTTCTTCTGATTGTTCATTGCTTGTGAATAGAAACTCGACTACTTTTTGGATGTTGATCTTATACTCCACAACTTTTCTGAATTCATTACATAGCCTTGAGAGTTTTCTTGTGGATTTTTCAGGCTTTTCTTTATATAGGGATTTTACTTCTTCCTTTCCAATTTGGATGCCATTTATTCATTTTCTTGCCTAATTATTCTTGCTGAAACTTCCACTAATATAACGAATAACAGTCATGACATTGGGCATCATTGTCTTATTCCTGAATTTAGATGGAATGCTTTCATTCTTTCACCATTAAATAGGATGTAAGTAGTGGGCTTTTCATACATGCCTATATCATGTTGAGGAAGATTACGTCTGTTCCTAGTGTTCTAAGTGTTTTTACTAGAAAGGATGCTGTATTTTGTCAAATGCCTTTTTTACAACGATTGTGATGGTCATGCGATTTTTTTCCTTCATTTTGTTAATGTGGTGTATTACATTAATAGATTTCCTTAAGTTGAATCAACCTTGCATTCAGGGATAAATCCCATTTCTTCATGTTGTATAATTATTTTAATATGCTGTTGGATTTGGTTTGCTAGTATTTTATTTAGGATTTTTGCATCTATATTTGTAAGAGATATTGGACCTTAGTTTTCTTTACTTGTAGTTTCTTTATCCGACTTTGGAATGAGTGGCATTGGTCTCATAGAATGTGTTTCAGAGTGTTCCCTCCTCTTCAGTTTTTTGGAAGATTTTGAGCAGAATTGTGGTTAAATCTTCTTAGAATGTTTGTTCCCTGTGAAGCCATCTGGTCCTGTGTTTTTCTTTGTTGCTAGGTTTGCAATTACTGATTCAATCTTTTTTTTTTTCTTTTTTTTTTCTTTTGATTCAATCTTTTTACTTGTAATTGGTTTGTCTAGATCTATTTCTTCTTGTGTCAATGTAAGAAATTTTTGTCTTTCTAAGAATTTATGCATTTTGTCTAGGTTACCTAATTTTTTGGCATATAGTTGGTTCTATTATCCTATTATAGTCACTTTTATTTCAGTTAGGTCAGAAGTAATGAATTCCTTTTCATTTCTGTTTTCATTATTTGTATCCTCTCTCTCTCTTTTTCTTTGTCAAGCTAAGCAAAAGTTTGCCAATTTTATTGATGTTTTCAAATAATCAACTATTGTTTTGTTGATTCTCTGTACTCTTTTTTTTTTTCCTTCTATTTTTTTAAATCTCTGCTCTAATCTCTGTTATTTCCTTCCTTCTGCTCACTTTGGGTTTAATTTGCTCTTCTTTAATAGTTCTTCTTATTTTGTGTTTAGGTCTTTGATTTAAAGTCTTTCTTCTTTTTTAATATAAATATTTAGACCTATTAATTTATATCTCACCACTGCCTTCGCTGCATCCCATAAGTTTTGGAATGTTCTATTTTCACTTTCGTTTGCTTCAAGATAATTTCACTTCTGATTTCTTCTTTAACCCACTGGTTGTTTAATAGTATGTTGTATAATTTCCATGTATGTGTTCATTTTCCATTTCTTCTTCTATTATGGATTTCTAGCTTTATTCTATTTTGGTCAGAGAATGAACATTGTATGATTTCAATATTCTGAATGTATTTAGACTTGTTTTTTAACCAATATGTGGTCTATCCTGAAAATTATCCTTGTGTACTTGAGAAGAATGTTTATTGTATTCTCGTTGGGTACAGTGTTCTATGTATGTCTGTTAAGTGTAGTTGGTTTAGTGTAACATTAAGTTCTTTAGTTCTTTATTGATCTTCTGACTAGATGTCCTATCCTTTATTGAGAGTGGTGTGTTAAAGTCTTCTACTATTAATATAGCATCATCAATTTTCCCTTTCAAATTTGTCAGTCTTAGATTCATGTAATTTGGGTCTCTGTGGTTAGGTGCATATACATAATTGTTACATATTCCTGTTGAATTATCCCCTTTGTCAGCAAATAATGACCATCTTTGTCCCCTGTAACTGTTTTTTACTTAAAGTCTGTTTCATCCAATAGTAGTATATACAACCCATCTCTCTTTTCATTATTACTTGTATGATATATTTTTTCCATCCTTTCACCCTAAACTATTTGTACCTTTCACTTTATGGTGAGTCTCATATGCTTTTTTATTCATTCTGCCACTATCTGCCTTCTGACTGGAGAGTTTAAAGTCACTACTGATAATATTGGACTTTCCCCTACTATTTTGATATTGAGTTTTTATAACTCTTATGCCTTTTTTGCTCCTCACTTCTGCTAAAGCCTACTTTTATATTTATTTGCTTTCTTGTGTTATATCATATTTAGTTACTTCTCCTTTTTATCTGGATATATTTTTATCAGTTTCCCATGTGTTTACCATGGGATTAAAATTTAACATACAAAATATATTACAATTATAATTTTTCTGATACCAATTTTATTTCAATATCATTCACATATATTTTTCCAATAAACCCTTTAATCCCCTTCATTTTAAAAATAGTTACCTCTTATATCTTTGTACATTGTATTTCCAAAACCATAGATTTATCATTACATTTTATGTATATGCATGTTATCACCTGTTAAGAGTAATCGGTCTAGTTATATACCAAACAATACAATACAATACCATGGTATTGGTATTTATAGTTACCAAATGGTGCCCTTTACAACAGGCTTTTATTTAACTCTATGCTCATTTGAACCATTGCATAATGTCCTTTCCTTGTCCTTCACATTCTATAGTGCAATCAATATATGATGGTTTGTTTGTTTTTGTTTTTGTTTTTGTTTTCATTTTATTTTGTTTGGTGTTCCCTTAACTTCTTGGATGTGCATATTCACGGTTTTTTTGTTTGTTTGTTTGCTAGGATTTGGAAGTTCTCTCTAATTATTTCTTTGACTATTCCTACTGCCCCTTTCTTTCTTCTCCTTCTGTGTCTCCCGTAATGCATATATTCATGCTCTTTGTAGTTTCTCATGGCTGTCTTAGGCTATTTTCATTTTAATAATTCTCTTTTTCTTTCCTTCCTCAGCCTGACTCATTTCAAGTGTCTTGTCTTCAAGTTCAATGATTTTTTCTTCTGCCAGATCCAATCTGCTCTTGAAACACTTCTGGGCATTATTCATTTCAAGTATTGTGGTCATCAACTCTAGTCATTCTGTTTGTTTCTTTTATTAAAATGTTATCTATTCACTTAGACTCTAATATTATTCATTCATTGTTTTCCTGATATCTTTTAGTATTTCCTCTATACTTTCCTCCACCTTGTCCAGCATTTTTAAGATAATTTCTTTAAAGGTTTTGTTCAGTATGTCCACATTCTCATTTTCTTTATTGGTGATTTCTGTATTTTCATCCTCGTTCTTTGGATGAGTTATCATTTCTTTGTTTGTTTTATACTATTTTTTATACACTGTAAATTTTAATGTTTTTAAATGTTACCTCTTGGATTTATTCCTTGGTTGTCTGTTTTTATGGTTTTGCAACCAGCTGGACATGAAACAGAGATGTACTTGAGCTTCAGTCCTCCTATCTGATAAGCCTGTCCAAGGCAAATGTAGTTGCAGGGTTTTCCCTGTCTTTCTGGACCTCTGTCTCATCTTGGGCATTTGCTTTTTAGTTGTCTTGGTGTTTCCCTGTTTACAGGAGTTTGGTTGTCCCCTAAGTTACTCAGAAGACAGATCTCCTTCTCTGGGTATTTGAAGCTGGCAGGCCTTTTTCCAGGACTTTCTCCCTCTTTAACTTTTTACACTACTCTCTTTGTCTCAAGCTGCTCTTTCCTGGAGTGAAAATTCTGGGATAAGTGTCACCATGGAGAGACCTTCTCATGTCAGTTTTTCCTAGCCAAAACTGGGTCAGGAATCATGAAAGGGGTGTAGACTGTCTCCAAAGTTCCCTGGGAAGGGGATCAAGAAGGGCACCAAGAGCTTTTCCAATGGCTTCCTAAAACTGAGCTTTCTTGGTCTGCCCAGCAAATGCAACCCTTCATTAAACTGACCCACATAACCTTGAGGAAGAACTACATCTTTATATCTTCAACCACCTCCAATCCGGTTTGGGAAGTGTTGAAACAATGATTGTTACTTCCTCTGTCCAGGGCAGGGGTAAAACAATGGCTGCCACTGCCTTTGTTGGGGGTTTGTTGAAATAATAATTGCCCTCAGAGCTGGTTCCCCGGTGATCCTAATTTGCTAATCAAAAGACATGATCAGTGATCAAGGATGCCCACCCTTTGAAGGTTTTTATCCATTTCTTTCACCTGAGACTTAACCAGAGCCTGGAATCCAAGGGGGCCTTCTATAAGATGAGGGATGGGCTCCAGAAGCCACTATGCAACATAAACAATTTACTGACTTTAACCATAGTTTCCCAACCTCTTCATCCAGCTCTTCCTTGGATGGTGCACAGTCTTCTTCTCACCTATGGAGTTTCAAAACAGTTGTTTCATATAGGTCCTTCCTGTTTACTGCATGTATTGGTTGAAGGACTAATTCCTGAAGAGCGCTACTCTGTGATCTTCCCCAGGAATCCCAACTTTATTCTTATTTTAGTTCTATATCTATAGCTATGGCAAATGCTTGATATATCCCATAGCACTTGCATATTGTTCCCCATACGTTGTTTTTTTTTTTTTGGTTGTTTTTTTTTTTTTTTCACATCTTTTCTGTATAGTTAATTCTTATTGGCTTGTCTTCAAGGTCATTAAATCTTTTGTCACTGTATTGATTACTGATAATTCTGTTGATGGAATTCTTTGTTTCTTATATTATGTGTTTGTGCTTTTAAAAAGTTTTATTTCTAGCATTTCTTTGGACTCTACTAGAGTCCATATTTATGATGAAATATCTGATGTATTCATAAAGGTTTATGTCTTCTCCAGTACATCTTTTAGTCTAGTAATAGTCAATATTTTTTGGCCAAAGACCACCAGGAAAACATGTCATTGAACAGTTTGGTTTCATTTCTCATTGCAGACAAGGAGTAAACATGCAATGTGGAATTATGTGCTTTCTATGTAAGTTAGTTTTAGAAAGAACCTAAGCTTTAAGAGTATATGATTTAGTCTTTGAGTATCTTGGGGGAAGGTTTCAGGACATGAATTTTTGATATTTGATTGGATGTTTTCAGAATGTGGAACAATTCTATAATTTGGTATCTCAATAACTTTTATCTGTTGTTAGGGAAAACTAATTTAAGAATAAAGCTATAGTTTGTAAAATAATAGCAGTTCTTCATTTAGTAATAGAGGAAGAGGAAGATATTTTGTTTTTTGTAGTTTGCACAGTGAACATAACTGAAAAATTTCCAACCTCTCATTGTCATTTTCCTGAGCACTTAGAAAAAACAGCAGGGAATATATTAAGAATGAATGCAAATCCTTTGATATTAGGTCTTGCAACTGACAATATAGGCCACATTCGGCTTTAGCAATCCATTTTAATTTGTCTGTATTCTTCCTATGTGCTGGTACAGTGTTCACATCTTCTCCCACCCTCTGCCTAGGTGAAACAGTACATTTGTCCCAACTCCTTTTGGAGAGGTCTGTTTCTCCTTGGTATTCTGGTTTATTGGATGTTTCCAATCACATCTTTCTCATGGTCTCATGGAAAATTTGATTTTGTAGATAATCTGGCTTTTTAAAACTGTTATGTTTGAGGTAATATTCTTTGCAGATTTCTACATTCTAAGTACTAGTGGAAGTTCTATATATCCTTTTATATCTTATTCATTGTTATGGCTTCAAATATCTTCTTTCTGGATAATTCCACACTTGCCAATAAAATATTTATCTGACTTTCTGGTTCTGCACCTTGAAAATGTAATTAAATTTCAGGATCATTGTAAGTATAATTGGTCTAATTAATTTTCTTACAAAGCCTTCTCTCCCTCTAACACCTCCTCCTCCTCATCCTCCCCCTGTTGCTCATCCTCCTCTTCCTTCTCCTTTTCCTTCTTTTCTCCCTCTTCTTCTCCCTCTTCCACTGCACTCCCCCTCCTCTTCATACTCCTCCTTCTTCCTCCTCCTCTGTTGTCATTTTTGTTGTATTCTTTTTTCATCTTCTTCTTTTCATTTTTCCTATCTTCACCTTTTTCTTCTATTGTTACTAATTATACTTATTCTTCCTTTATTGCCTTTGACTTCTTGATCAGTGTAATGGGGTGCTCTAGGGAAACAGAACTAACTAGATATAATTTATATTTCTAAGTATATATTTTAAAATTTGCTCACATGACTATGGGGTTTCTCAAGTCCAAATATCAAAGCCAGACACAAAGTGGGAACACCAATGAAGATTTTTGATGAATTCCCCGGGAGAAAGTGGCCTACTGAATTAGAGAGGGAAATTCTCCTTTCTGCCTCCTGAAATTATCACCTCTCATTTTAAGGCCTTCAAATAATTGGATGAGACTTCTCTCATTGTTGAAGGCAATCTACAATTTTGTTGTAGTTAAAATCAGCCAAAGATACAATCAACTTACTGATGATTTAAATCCATGAAATTTTCTCATAATATCAATCTTATTGAAAAAAATCTGGATACCATCAGCTGGCCAAGTTGGCACATTAACTTAACTATCGTGTCAATTGGCACCCATACATGTCTCCTTAAACCATACTTAGTCTCTAACTAAAAATAAAGACAGTTATATTTTTGCCTAACAATAGTCACCTGTCCCGTGTAAAACTAGAAACAAACTAACTTTTCAGAATAACGTGCAAATCCTAGGGTAATATACAGTATTTATTTATTTATTTATTTTTACCAGATGGTCCTGGGGATCGAACCCAGGTCCTTCCATATGGGAAACGGATGCCCAACCATTTGAGCCACATCCATCCCCCTTAATATACACTATTAAACTTGATATCCTATAATATAAATACTGTGGCATGAAGTTAATACAACTTATGTCATATGACAAGGGGATAAGATAAGGAATAAAATAAGGATATTTGATTTACATATAATTACAAGCATATTTATCACAAAACAAGGAAGAAATATTCATAACCATTAGGATCCTTATTTATATAAATGGTCATATGGTCAGAGCTTATTTTTATAACTACCATGATCCTCTACCCATTCCATATTCTCTTTCCCTTCAGCAAGCATTTCAGCTGGCCATGGTTCTTTGCCCAAAAAGATGACCCAAACCTTTATTTCTGAAGTATCTGTGCCATTAGTAACCCTGTCTGGATTGGGTTGTTGGAATCTTCCTTTGACTTTCATCACAGGGTATGTCAGTACTAAGGGATTCCCTAGGTGATCTCCTGTATTCCAGGCAATCTCCTTTTTATTGTCTGTAGTAGCTGTCCTATTTCCTCTTGATAGTCTAGCGATCACTCCAGTGAGTACAGTAATTACCTTCTTTGCCTGTTGATTCAGAGGCATGAGGAAATCAAAATGACTGGGTGGTTGCCTTAACTTCAAGTTCAATGGAATCATTGTTGTGACTCCTGGTATATACTCCTTTTGAAATTAAGACCTGTAGACAACCAGAGCTTAAGATTGAGGGACCGGAAGCAAACATTTTTCTATCAGATCACTAGGGATAATAGTGAGAGGTGCCTCTCCTATTTCCACCACATGATTCCTGGACCCAAATCCTGGCTATGGAGAAACAGCACCATAGAATAGACACTGATTTATAGAATATACAGTTTCCTGGAAAACATCGCTGTAGCCCTGCAAGAGAACCTGTTGGTGTTCTGAGTCTTCAAAGTCATTCCACTATTATATCAACTGCTTCAAGGTGATAGCAAACATTTAACTCCATAAGCCCATTTCCATACTTCATTTGTCATGAAGTAGGTACATTTCCAGAAGCAATGCTGTGTTGAATACCATGACAGTGGATTTGACATCCTGTCAGTCCACAGATGGTAATTATTTTTAGAAACATTTCATGCAGAGAAGGGCAACCCTAATTTGGAATGTATGTCTCTTTCAGTTAGAACAAAATATTGTCCTTTCTATGGAGGATGTTGGCTATGTAATCATCTTGTCACTAGTTAGCAGGCTGATTACTTTGGGGAATGCTGTCATATTGGGGACTAATTCTCTACTTCTGGCAGATTGGAATGTCATCAGTAGATATATCCAGGTCTGCTTTGATGAAATGAAGTCCATTCTGCTGTAACCAAGCATCACCTCCATTACTACCACCATGACCACTTTGATCATGAGCTCATTGGGCAATGACAGGAGTGGCTGGTGAAAGAGGCTGACCGGTATCCACAGAATGGGTCATCTTATTCTCTTGATTATTAAAATCTTCCTCTGCTAAATTACCATTTGGTGAGCATTCACGAGAGACAAATATTCCCATGTTTATTGCCCACTCAGAAAAACCTATCCACATACCTCTCTCCCCAGATCTCTTTGTCACTATGTATATAAACATTTTCCTTCCCAGTCCCTGGCCATCCAGCCAAACCATTGACAGCAGACCATGAATCAGTGTAACAAACAACCTCCATCCCTTACTCCTTCCAGGCTAAATGGACAAGCAGCTGTTTAAAGTTCTGCCCACTGGGATGATTTCCCTTCAACTATTGTCCTTCTGGAATGCTCCAGAAAGGGGCTTTAATGCTGCATCTTTCCCCTCACTGGTATTATCTGTATATCATGCAGAACCATCTGTATACCAGGACTGAATTTTTTCTTACTCAGTCAACTGATCATAAGGAACTCTCCAAGAGGTCAAAGTTATGAGTTTTTAAGAAGAAGATAATGTGGCAGGAGTGGAGGCCATGGGCATATGGGCCACTTCTCAATATAACTTACTTGTGCCTTCAGGGTCTGCTATAATCTTATCTTGAAATACCACTTCAATTTTATGATGGACTGCTGCTGTGCACACCCAATTTAAAACTTCTGTTAGACAAAATCCAGTTCATGATGGGCAACTCAGGGCTCAAGAAAAATTGGTTGCCTATATATAAGTACTCTGTCTTTACTAAGGCCCAGTAGCAGGCTAAAGCTGTTCTCAACACAGGATTACAGGGATTTGCTCCAAAATACTAAAGGTCTACACTATGACTGTCCTATAAGGGCCTGCAAAATGTTCAAGAAAGTACCTCTAGTTGTCACTGACATTTCTAGCACCATTGGATCTGCTGAATCATATAGTACAAGTGGCAGAGCAGACTGCACAGCATCCTGGACCTGTTGAAGAGTCTCCTATCATTCCAGTCCCTCTTCAAAACTAGCAGCTTTTCAGATCACTCAGTGGATGGCAGGAGAGGCACACCCAAATGAGGACTATGTTGTCTCCTAAATCCAAAGAAGCCATCTAGGTATTGTGTCTCTTTTTAAGTTTTAAGAGAAAGTAGATACAATAGCTTATTCTTCACCTTAGAAGAGATATCTCAATGTGCCCCACATCACTGGACACCTAGAAATTTCACTGAACTGGAAGGACCTTGAATTTTGTTGGATTTATTTTCCACCATCCAAAACATAAATGCTTTGCCAACAATTCTAGAATAGTTGGTATTTCTTTCTCACTAGTTACAGTCAACATGATATCAGCAATCTAATGACCAGTGTGATATCTTGTGGTAGGGAGAGATGATCTAGGTACCTGAGGGCTAAGTCATGAGAAAGTTCTGGAAAGTTGATATATGCCAAAAGTAGGACAATGAGGATATATTTCTTACTTTGATAGCTGATTGCAAACTCTTTCTTGTGGCCTTTATCTAAAAAAAATAGAAAAATGTATTTGCCACATCAATAGCTGTGTACCAAGTAAACAATGTGATATATTGATTTCTTCAAGCAATAATATCATCTTTGGAAAAGCAGTTGCAATTAAAGTCAGCACCTGGTTAAGTTTATGATAATCCACTGTCATCCTCAAAGATCCTTTTGTTTTTTGTTTTTTTCCCATAGGTTCAATAGGAGAATTGAATGGGAATGTGGTGGAAATCATCACCCCTGCAACTGTCAAGTCCTTGATTGTGGCACTAATCTCTGCAACCCCTCCAGGAATGAGGTATTGCTTTTGATTTACTATTTTGCTAGGTAGAGGCAGTTCTATTGGGTTCCTCTTGGCCTTTCCTACCATATTAGCCCTCACTCCACGTATCAGGGAATCAATATGGAGATTCTGCCAGTTGCTGGATATGTTGATTCCAATTGTGCATTATGGAACTGGGGAAATAACCATAGAATGAATCCAGGGAAACACTGGACCCCCTGAAAGAAGTATCAGAGGTAAAACTTCATTGATCATCTGATTTCCATAAGCCTCTACCCTGATTTGTGGACCACAGTAATTTTTTTGGTCTCCTGGATTTAATATCATTTCTAAGCTGGTGTCTAATAATACCCCAAATATGTGATCATTTCTTTATCTCCAATGCACTGCTATCCTGGTAAAAGGCCATAGGTTTTTGGAGAAGGTTGGGAGGAATGTTAACTGTATAAATTTTTGGATGTTTAGCAAGGTCATTTTACAAACGGACCGGGTCTTCCCTTCATTGAAGGGTCTTTGGGTAGTAAAACTGTCTCTGGGAATTGATTAAAGGTCCATGAATATCTGTTTTTATAATACTAATTATTTTGTTCTCTTAACTCAGAGCTCTTCTTCTTATACCAATCAAGTAAGAATTTAGTAGACTGCCCATCTATTTTACTACTAGATACTCCAGACCTACTAAGCAATGACAAAGATCTGTGTGAATCAGACTATTTTGATTACTGCTTTGAGTCTTCTGCCCATTATGGTAGCAACATCCACCTTGTCATTGTCAATTAAGTGCTTCCATTTGTGTTCTGTCAACCTGGTATCTGATCATCCCCATAGTGATTTAGCATACAATTTCAATGACAGTAATTCCAGTAATACATGACCTTCAGAGAAGAAGACCCACAAAGTCCATCAAGGATGACATGATTAGTCTCATAAATTTCTTCCAAAAAGTCCTGGTGAATGTTGTGTCCTCTACATATTCCTGGGGTAGGTGATCAGATTTTATATGATAAATCCACTCTGACATTCCAATCTCTCTCTTTTGATCTCTTTATCTACTTTATATCAGGAAAGTTCTGCATTTTGACCTCAGGCATTGTAGGCCACCTTTAGGTCCATGATTCAGGCAACCACCAGAACAAAGTTAATGTCCATTCTAACTCCTTGAGGTTCAACTTTTTATACAGAATTTCTGCCTAGTGGGCTCATATCAATAAATTCAGCCTGACCCAGCTTTGTATTCCTTCCACCATTGTCACTCACTCTTAATATCTATTCCCACACATATATCCCTGATTTCTGTCTATGTAAATTGGGCAGTCATTTAGTTCTTTTGAAATGCAGCCCATCTCCTCATGGGTCATACCGTGTGTTTCAAATTTTCAGGTCTTTGGGGACTTTAAGTCTAGTTATAGGTCTGGAAGAAAAGAGGGGTGATGGAGTTGGGTCATAAGAAGTATTAGAAGTGTCTTGCAAGCTAACTAACTCAGGGCATTCCACTGGACTTTCATCTGGTAAAACAGGATTAATATCTTCAGACAGGTGTGAGATTTTTCCTTAGGGGAGATGTTTTCAGGTTTAACAGACACAGATTTATCAGAACAGATTGAAGATTGGGTGGCTGATTCCTTAGGGAAGATGATTACAGTTTTATCTGGCAAAGACTCAACAGAATCTAGGCATTTAATGTCCCCATCTTTATTATTATCAGCCCAAATGTCCCCATTCCAATTTTCAATATCTTATTCACTTCCAATGAATGCCCAAACTTTACAGCACATGTACTGCAAAGTTGGGAATTCACTTTACATTGTAACTCAGCCTCTCATATGATAAGACTCTGGGTCTGGTCTTCAGAAATTGCAAGTCTGTGGCTATGCAAAGTAAGTTTTCTTTCAAGGCACACATAGAAACTTTCATGTCCCTCATCCAGCACTGAAGATGAAAATTTGAAACTTTAAGCTCTTCCATTTCTTTAAAACTGTATCCAGAGTATTTAGGAACAACCAGCCATATAATTACACTTTTTAACTCCACAAAAGTATGTTGAGATGTTAAAAACTTTCTCACCCATATACATTTGAATAACCATATCCAATGATGATATTTTACATATCTCTATTGCCAACCAATGCCATGGACTATCAGTTCTATGTTGATTGTTGGAAAAAGAATCATTACTACTTTTGAATCTAATCCAAATAGAGAACCAATTCCAAAATCCCTAGAACAATGTTAAAAATATAATTTGTAAGATTCTGTTTCTCAAGAACTACTCACAGTACTAAAATTGGCATTAGCCAGTGTACTCAAGGGAAAAAGAAACTGACCAGAAATCAATCTATCTATCTATCTATCTATCTATCTATCTATCTATCTATCTATCTATCTATCTATCCATCTTATACATGTTATGAGATTTTCATAGGAATTGACTCAGGGCTGTGCAGATGGACAAATCTAAATCCAATAGGGCAGGCTTCAAGCTGGGAACTCCAATGAAGGTTGTCAATGAATTCCCCAGCAGAAGTTGGCTGGATGATGTAGAGATGGAAATTCTCCCTTCTACTACAAACTTCATCACTTCTCATATTAAAGCCTTCAACTAATTAGATAAGACATCTTTCAGTGTTGAAGGTAAACTTCACATTAGATTGTAGATGTAATCAGTCTTAGGTGAAATAAATTTACTGATGATTTAAATTGGTGAAATATCCTCACAGTAACAATCAAACTAGTGTTTGCTTGGCAAAAAACTAGACACGATAACCTGGCCTAGTTGACCCATGAACTTAACCTTCACATTTATTCAGGAAAAAAATCTTCAAATTCTATACTTATCATTGTATTGAATGAGTTCTCAAATCCAGTGGATATGAAAATTCCAGTATTTTTTTAACAAACCTTCCTTTTTCTTTCCTGTTTCTACCATTGACAATACATAAACCTTTGTCTCTTCATATGGCTTTTTTCCTGCAAGTAGCAACGTAAAAATATCATTCCATTCTTTCATTCTATGTACTAACATGCTTAAAGTAATACTCTATAAATCGTTTAGGTTTGAACCCTGGTATCAATTTTAAGAGCTAGGTAGACTTCTGCACATTCCTTAGAGTTTATGTACCTCTGTTTCCTTAGCCGTGATTGTAGGTAATAATAGAACCACCTCTTAGAGTTGTTATGAGGATAAATGACTTGATATGTGTAATACAGTTATATAATGTACAACAATACAAAGCTGCATATAAATGCTAACAATTGCTAGTAACTATTAATTATTCCATGACTAATATTCATTGAAAATATTTTCTAGGTAAACTATTCATTCTTGTTATTATTTTATGCTCTGGGTCTGTAGTCTTGTACACAATCAGAATCAATTCTTGAATTTATACAATTTTTAGGGTCCATGTTGTGTTAAAGCTAGATAATAATCATATACTCACAACAATAACCTGACAACTAGTTTTGTCTTTTATATGAATGAATTACTGGCCAGATATTTTCAGGTATAAGTGAGTTCATTCTTGCTCTTAATATCCACTTCTTTCTTTTCCACAGAAAGATTGTTTTTGTTAATTTGTAAGTCATAAACCAGGATAGCACTTTAGTTGAAAATTTATTCTCACAATTAGAAACACATAGTAGCCTTAAAAATGATACTGGAATGCTGCAAATATTTTAATTCTTTTAAGAGATGCTTATTTAGAAATGCATTTTAAGTAGTTTTTCCTTTTATTCCAGAATCCTTGGCAGAAAAGCCTTAGGATGGCTAGCAGCCAGTCTTCAGGAAGAAAGCATCACTTTTACTAGGCCTTGAGCTATACATTCTCATGGCCTCAAACTGTAAGTTAATAATTTCCTATTGTTTAAGGCCAACTCATTTCATGGTGTCTGATTTAAGCATCTGAGGAAATTAAAATGGATATTGGTACCAGAATAGTGGGGTGCTGCTATTGCAAATACCAAAAATGTGGAAATGGTTTTGGAATTTATTAATGGGTAGAGGCTGGAAGAATTGTGAGGTGTTTGATAGAAAAGACCTAGATTGATTTGAAGAGACTAGTTGTAGAAATATGGATGCCAATAGAACTTCAAATGAGACTTTAGACAGAAATGACAGTGTCATTACAAAGTGGAAGAAAGGTGACCCTTGCTTTCAGGTGGAAAAGAACATGGCAAATTTGAGTTCTGATGTCAGATGGAAGGCAGAAATTGAAATTGACCAGCTTGGATTTTTAGCTTAGTGGGTTTCCAAGCTAAAGGTAGAAAGTGCAGCCTGGTTACTCCTTGCAACTTATAGTAAAATGTGAGAGGAAAGGGATAAGCTTAGAACAGAATTCCTGGGCACAAAGAAACCAAAAGGGCTTGGAGAGAATTCTGAGCTTCCAGAAAGGGATTTCTCAAAGGATAGTGCTCCATATGAGGATTAAGTGAACATAGATCCAGTCAGCCAATTCAGTGCAAGTCAGGATTGGAAATGCAGTTATTCTGAAAGGATTTGGGGAAAGTTCTTTTGTCTGAAGGTTTTGACCTCCTGTACAGTATATGCAAAATTGACGAACTTTTTCTGAGATCTCTATGAAGAAAACTTCTGCCAGCCTGGACTAAAAGAAACAGAAAATGGAAAGATTGAAGGAAAACTCATTTCAAAGGCAGAACCATGGAAACTAACATCTGGATCAAAGACACCTTCGCAGGCTAAAGAGAATGCCTGCTCATGTGTGTGGAAAGGCTGAGTATGTCCTAGCACTTGGACAGGGCAGGCCTTCTGACCTGTTGTTCAGGAAGAGTGTTAGCACTCCAGATTTCTCAGGGGCTTTGTGGAATGAGGAAAGTCTGGGTGCCAACCCCACACTTGATGAGGATGGGGTCCAAAGCCTGGCTACCATCCCAGTGCTTGATGAGCCTTCACCACAGGATTCAGGGAGAGCATCACCTTCACTATGCTTTGATTCAGACATTTTCATGGCCTCAAACTGAAAGCTAGTAATTTCCAATTTATAAAAGCCAGCCCATTTCATGGTATATTTCATGGCAATATAGGAAATTAAAAACTGCTATTCAAAGGATATTTTATAAAGTGCTTTATGATGTTTCAGGGATTTTATTTTTTGGTTATATAAACTTTCATAATTGTAATTAGATATATTGTTTGCTTTCATGCAATAGAATTATAAATGTTTTTCTTTTGAAATTTATATTAAGATTTTCTCTGTAAAATTATGTCTTCACATTGTTCCTAAATATTTTTGAATATTTAAAATAATGTTCAAACTTATTTCAGGGATAAAATGTTTAACAGTATTCTGCTAATTCAAAACTATTTAATCTATTCAAATATTTAAAATCTACATTGTATCTATGCTTTCTAAATTTATCTTTTACAATTTTTTCTTATATATCAATACCAAATTAAATCACTTTAGTATGATTTTTAAAATATGTATGTTTACAATATTTATTTATTGCTATTTCTTTGTTTTTATTTGCAATTATTGTAAAAAGCCTCATATATGCAATATTACCCATATTCGTATTTCTGAGGTTTCACTATGTTATACAGTCCAATTTACATTTTTAAGTTTTCCTTCTAGCAATATATATGACCTTAGCCTTTCCTTTTCAACCATTGTCATACCCATATCATAGTTCTGCTAGTGAAAAGCTCTATGATGTGTTTTGGCCATTTTTATTAATTTCCAAAAATTTATTTAAAAAACCCTTTATCATTTCTGCAGAGATTAACCCTCAGTTTTCTAATTACTACCCTCATTTTATTTTCTGGTGACCTAACTTCTAATTATTAGCTCCATGAGTTTACACAGGATATTTAGTTCATAAAAACTCAACCACACAGTATTTGTCCTTTGGGTCTGGTTTGCTTCACTCCACATAATGTCCTCCAGGTTCACCCATGTTGTCATATGCTTCTTGACTTCATTTCCTCTTACAGCTGCATAATATTTTATCATGTGTACATGCCACAATTTGTTTATCCATTCATCAGTTGATGGATACCTGGGTTGTTTCTATCTTTTGGCTATTGTGAATAGCACCACTATGAACATCAGTGTGCAGATGTCTGTTAGAGTCACTGCTCTCAATTCTTCTAGGTATACACATATCAACCGTATTGCCTAGGCATATGACGAGTTTATATTCAACTTCCTTAGGAAATGCTAAAGCCCTCCAAAGTGGTTGTACCATTCTAATCCCAAAACAGTGAATAAGCATTCCTATCTCTCTACTTCTTCTCCAACACTTTAGTTTTCTGACTTTTTAATAGTGTCCAGTCCAATGGGTGTAAAATGATATCTCATTGAAGGTTTCGTTTACATTTGCCTAATTGCTAGTGATGTTGAATGATTTTTCATGCATTTTTTTGGCATTATGTATTTCTTCTTTGGACTATTGGCTATTCAAGTATTTTTCTCTTTTTTTAATAGGGAAGTTTGTTTGTTTGTTTGTTTGAGTTGTAGTATCTCTTTATTTATTATGTCTATTAAACCCGTATTGGATATGTGATTTCCAAATACTTTCTCCCATTGAGTCTGCTGCCTTTTCCCAATTTTAACAAAGTCCTTTGAGGGCAAAAGTGTTTAATTTTGAAGAGGTCCCATATATGTATATTTTCTTTTGTTGCTCATGCCTTAAATCCAGGGTAAGGTTTAAGAAACTACCACTTCCACAAGATCTTGAAGATGTTTTCCTACATCTTTATGGTTGTCGCCTTTATATTTAGGTCCTTGATTCATTTCGAGTTATTTGTATGAGATGTGAGATAGGGGTCTTTTCCTTTCTTTTGGATACACCTATCCAGTTCTCCCAGCACCATTTGTTGAATAGACTATACTGGCCCAGCTGGGAGGGCTTGAAAGCCTCGTCAAAATCACTTGACCACAGATGTGAAGATCTATTTCTGAGTTCTCAGTTCAGTTCCAATGGTCAATTTGCCTATCTTTATGCCAATACCATGCTGTTTTGTTACCACTTTTGCTAAATAAAATGCTTTAACGCCATATTTGTTCTTCATTGTTAAGATATTTTTGACTATTAGGGGTCCCTTGCTCTTCCAAATAAATTTGATAATTGGCTATTCCATCTCTTCAAAAAAAGCTGTTGTGATTTTTAATGAAATTGCACTGAATCTGTAAATCAGTTTAGATAGAATTGACATCATAAAAATATTTAGTCTTCCAGTCCATTAACACGGACTGTCCTTGCATTTATTTAAATCTTCTTTGGTTTCTTTTAGCAATGCTTTGTAGTTTTCTGATTAGAGGTCTTTTATGTCCTTGGCTAAGATTATTGCTAAATATTTTATTTTTTTAGTTGCTATTATAAAAGGAATTCTTTTTCTGATTCCCTCCTCAGTTTACTCATCAGTAGTGTATAGAGTCATTATTGATTTTTGCATATTAAGCTTGTATAGTGCTACTTTGCTGAACACATCTATTGGTTCTAGTAGCTTTGTTGGGGATTTTTCAGGATTTTCTAGCTATAAGATTGTATCATCAGTGATTAATGAAAGTTTTACCTCTTCCTTTCCTTTTATTTCTTTATCTAGCCTGATCAGAAGTAAATATTTTAATTCTGTGCCTTTTAAATTTATTGCTCATCATGTAAGAACATTTGTCTTTTATTATATTTACCAGCTCTTTCTATCTTTCTTTCCTTTTTTAATTAACTATGCTTTCTTTGAACTACTTTTTGTCATAAACTTTATTTTTATATGTGGCTCATGTCCCACAATGTATCAAACTAGTTTTCCATTAGTCATTTATTTGTAGAACATTTACAATTTTAAAAATCTAATATATGATACATTTCCTTTCAACTTTCCATTTTAGTGTTATTCTTTCTTTTTTTTCCTATATGATCCCCTAGTGTCTTATTTTTTTTTCATTTTTTTTTCAAAGACGCTTTAAGTTACAGAAAAGTCACATAAAAAATATAGGAGATGCCCATATACCCTAACCCTTCCCCCTCTCTCATTTTTCCCTCTTAATAACATCTTACATGAGTATGGTACATTTGTTACAATTGATGAACAAATATTGAAGCATGCCACTACACATGTTCAATGGTTTACCAGAATGGTTTACATTCTGTACCGTACACTTTTATAGGTTCTAACAAAATGCATAATGGCCTCTATCCCTCATTGCAAGATCTTGCAGAAAAACTCCAGTGCACTAAAAATGCCCCATTATTTCTCTGAATACACCCAAGTTTACATCTGTTATCTTAATCCTTCTGCCTGGAAAATTTTTGAAGTATAATTCTGCTGGTTATAAATTATTTCTATGCGTATGTGTGTGTGTGTCTTCTAATTCTCCTGAAAATTATCTTCATTTTTTTATATTTGAAAGATATTTCAGTGAGTATTGAATTCTTCAATGACAGTTATTATCATTTAGTGCATTAAAAATGTCTTCCCATTATGTTCTGGATTGGATTTTTCTTTTTTTTAGTAAAATTTATTTTTACTTCAAAAAATAAAATAACAGACAAAAGGCAGTCCAACAAATTATGGAAGCATTACTCTAAAAAGTTCAGTCCAGGCACATTTATCTCATTTAACCCTAAAAAGAAATTCAATTATTTTCCCAGTATTCAGAAAGATACATAAATGAGCACAATTTGATTAAGTAACATGACAAAGATCTCATTATTAATGACAAAAATGAAGAAAAAGATTCTTAATAATATTCATATCTTATAACACCAAACCCCATATTCTTTTTTTAAATCTATAGCAGTGATATAGTACTTTATTTGCCTTTACTATCAAAATATTACAATATTACTATTAACTAGAGTTGATAAATTTCATTAATTGAATTTTCCCATGCATCACAATATTCCTTTTTTTCAACAAATCTATTTTATTGATACATATTAATAAAGCATAAAATCATCCAAAGTGTACTGTAACTGGTGTTCAGTATAATCACATAGTTGTGTGTTCATCACTTCAATCGTTTTTAAAGCATTTTCATTATTCCAATAATAATAATACACAGTCAAAAAATCTCCTACCCTCTCTATTTCTCTTTCTGTTTCTGTTTCTCTAGTTTATTTGTATTCATATTTTCTAAAAAGTTTTATACATGCAGTATCCTCCATATTAGTATTTTACATAAGATTTCACTATGTTATACAATCTCATGTTACATTTTATAGCTTTCCTTCTAGTAATATACATGACCTTTGACTTACTCTTTCAACCACTGTCATACCCATATAATAGCTCTGCTAGTAACAAACACTATAGCATTATTAATATTTTATTTTATTTTTTTAATTTTTTAAAGATACTTAGATTATACAAATGTCACATAAAAAATATATGGGATTCCCATATGCTCTGCTCCCCACACTTCCCAATTTTCACACATTAACAACATCCTTCATGTAGTGAGGTACTTCATGTAGTGAGGTACATTCATTGCAATTGATAAATACATTTTGGAGCATTGCCACTAAGTGTGGGTTAAAGTTTACATTGTAGTTTACACTCTCTCCTACCCAATTCTGTAGGTGATGGCAAGATTTATAAAGGCCTGTATCTGGTAATGGAAAAATTCACTCCTAAGGTCTGAAGTAAATGTGGCTATCAAAAATATTGATATGGACATTGTCCTGAATGACATATCAATATTTTTGAAGGCCACATTTACTTCAGACCTTAGGCGGGAATTTTTTTCATTACATTCAAAATTTCAAGCCTGATAGTACGTAAGAATTCAGAATAGAAGATTCTCCAACCCACACTTTCCTCTTCCAGACATTTGAAGAGACACTCAAGATCGTAATCATGTTCAGAAAAACTTAATCACCTTAGATCATTAATACTTACAAGCAAATACATTAAAGAAATTCCAAAATGTGAGAAGGTAACAGAGTAGGTTGTTCTGAATATTTTCCTCAGTACACCATCAGAGTGCAGGGCTCCTCCTGTGGTGGAAAAAACTGCCTCTGGGCTTTGGACAGACTGAGAACCGACCTTGCCTCCCGCTGATAAAATGAAGTGGCCTAGTGCATGTTCCTCAGCTAAGAAACAGGGATGTTACCCTAGTGAAGGACTGGTGGGAAGATTAAACAAAATAGTATGCATTCAACTTCCAGTATAACACCTGACATTTAGTCAGCATCTACTGAATAATGCTGGCAATTTGTACTCTGGAATTTTAAAGTAATGCAACCATTTGATATCTTAATTTTATGAGGCAATAAAGTATTCTCAGAAGAAAAAATCTACTCCCAAGAACCTTAAAAAGCAAAGTACAACACTCCAGATTAACTCCATGAAAAAGTATAATGGCTACAAAGAAACCAACCCAATTGGTCCTTAACCCAAGGAGAGAATTTAACCCCTGTCATCCAAGCCAAAGCCCCAGCGCAGCTCCAGACACCGAGCCTCCTCCGCAGCCTCCTGGGCTCCGGCCACTCCCAGGGAGAAAGGTAGGCTGCAGCCCTGGCAGAGGCAGCAGGAGCAGGAGCAGCAACAGGGCGCCCTCCTGGCCAAGCTGCTTCCCCAGGACGGGGCTCAGCATGAGGCAGTCTAAGGACACCTGGAGCCTCTCTCCGATCAGCGCCGCCGCGTCTCTGGCTACTGTGCCTCCTTGGCCTCACAATATTTTTAACACCTTGTAGTAGAACAACATTCTTGTATTTCTATAATTAAGTACAATCCTTATCTACCATCAAAGTCACTATGTTATACACTCCTTAGATTTTCCTCTAGCTGTCTTTTAATTAACATTAATCTCTCTAGACTATCCCTTGTAGACACAATCACATTTGTAAATCAACAGTTTGTTATACTCCTTATAATGTGCTGCTACCATCAACTTCATCCATTACCACATATTTAAAATTGACCTTATTGAATGCATTCATCAAAAGTTGACCCATCTCAACTCTCATTCTGTCTCCACTCACATATACTCACTAGTAAAACTCCATAGATTGAATCATTATATTTAGTTCATATCAGAGACCATATAATATTCCTCCTTTTGTGTCTTGCTTATTTCACTCAATATAATGTCCTCAAGGGTCACACATGTGGTCATGTGCTCCTCCAGTTCATTTCTTTTTATAGCTGAATAGTATTCCACCATATGCATATAAAACATTTTGTTTATCCATGCATTGGGTGACAGATACTTAGGTAGTTTCCATCTTTCAGCAATTGTGAATAATGCCACTACGAACATTACTGAGCAAATATCTGTTCAGGTCCTTGCTTTCTGTTGTCTGAATATATTCCTAGTAGTGAGATTGCTGGATCATATGGCAGTTCTATATTTATCTTACTGAGGAACCCCCGAATCATCTTCCACAGATGCTGCACCATTTAACATTCCCATCAACAGGGAAAAAGTGTTCCTATTTCTCTATATCTTCTACAACATTTGTAGTATTACATTTAAAAATGAAAAAAAGAAAAAGACCATTCTGTGTGGCGTGCAATATCTCATTGTAGTTTTGATCTACAGTTCCCTTATAACAAGTGATTTGAGCATCTTTTCATGTGATTTTTGGTCATTTGTATTTCCTCTGGAAAAATATTTATTCAAATACTTTGCTCATTTTTTAATTGGGTTGCTTGTCTTTTTGTCATTGAGTTGTATGATCTCTTTAAATAAAATAGAATCATATCCTTGTTTAGCTAGGTGGTTTCTGAAGTTTTGAGTATGTTGCCCTTTTTTGAATATTGATATCCATGTCTTAATAAGGATTGGAAAATTTCTGATCATTATTTCCACAATTATTCTTTCTACCCCTTTTCCTTTCTCTTCTTCTTTTGGAAACCTATAACATGTATTTTTCTGTGTTTGATGCTATCATTCAATTCCCTGACACACTGTTCAATTTTTTTCCATTCTTTTCTCCTTCTTTTCTTCTGTCTTTTCAGGTTCAGATGTTCTGTCTTCCAATTCACTAATTCTTTCCTCAGCCATTTCGAATCTGTACTTGCATGCCTCTAATGTATTTTCTTTTACATTTATTTTTGTTAGAGAATTTGTGAACTTATAAAACAATCATGCATAATGTGCAGAATTCCCATACATCACCCCTCCACCAACTCCTTACATTGTTGTGGAACATTTGTTACAGAGTATGAAAAAACATGATCAGACTATTACCACTAACTATGGTCCATAGCTCACACTTGGTATATTTTTCCATACACCCCCTAATAATTAACACTATGTATTATTATTGTACATTTGTTATAGTTCATGAGAGAACACTCTCATATTTGTACTATTAATCACAGTCCATCATCCACCACATGGTTCACTGTGTTATACAGTCCCATGCCTTGTACATTCTATTCAAAGTGTACACTTGGTGGCTCTCATTTTCATCACAGAGTTGTGCAGTCATAGCACCAGTAAACCACTGAAAGTTTTCCTTAGTCCAGAAGGAAAAATCCCATAACCCCTGATTATTGACCCTTAGCATTTATATAGTACCTTCTTTGACATTGATGCAAGAATATAACAATATCGTTGTTAACAATAACCTCTAGTGTATTTTAATCTCATCCATTATATCTCTCATTACCATAAGCACTGATAATTTTTTTTTTGCAGGCTTTTAATTTTTTTTTTTTTATGCTCATACACTATTATGTTAATATCCTTTATCTCTTTAGTCAGATTTCCCTTCAACTCCTTAAATTGATTAAGATTTCTGTGAACGTCATTGATTAGTTGTCTTAAATCCTGTCTCTTATCTAGATTCTTGGTTTGTTCCTTTGGCTGGGCCATATCTTCCTGTTTCTTAGTATGACTTGTTATTTTACTTTATATCTAGGCATCTGATTGTGTTTGTCAGTTTACTCTGTTGATCAATTTCTCTTTGCCTAGTGGTTTTACTTCACAGGTCTTTTTTGATTTTTGCTTCAATTTTTTCTCAAACTTTAAGATTGCCCTGTTTAAATTATCAAAAGAGGGACAGAAAGCCACTAATGGGGTATAGTCCAGATTTATGGTGACTTGGAAAGAAATGGGAGCAACATGCCTTGTCTTCCTTCCCTTTGCTGGCTGACCAGCAGATGACACTCTTCAGAAAAACCTTTCCATGGAGATGAATCCTTCAATTTCCACTGACTAGATCTTCTAAGCCAGTGATTCAAAACTGGGTTTTGCTAGTCAAACTCACTGAAGAGAAACCACATTCAACCTTCAGCCACACCCTCCCTCTTCACAGAGAAGAACATGTCCTTTCCCCTCTTGGTTGACTGCTGAGGCACAGGTTTTACTGACTCTGTTCACCTCAGGGGTGATGGTTGGACAGCATTCTCAGCTACATGGCCAGCAACTCACAGTTTTCCTTTCGGCCTTTTTGTCCCCAGTCCCTACTGAATGATGTGAGCAACACTTTCCTGGTCTGCAGGTCCCCAAAGCAGCTCCCTTGAAACACTTCTATGTCTCCCCTATTTTATAAGAGGGCTGTGCCCTGCTGAGTTACTCCAATGCAATCTTTTTGGAACTGTTCTGTATCATTCTTTTTTATGACATGTCTGGTAAAATCTCATGCCTTTTCCTTCTCTATGTGCTTTATATTTTCTTCTGATTGCCTTCATAATTTTCTGCTTGTTTTTGTTTTTAAGCAGTGAGACCAATGACCCTATGTGTTTTGATTGTTGATTTATTTGCTATTTGGAGGCATTTTTATTGGGGTCTTTTAACATCTGTACACCTGTGGATGGTTACCATTCCTTATTTTTAGAAATGTTGGGCCATTACCTCCTCTAATATTTTTCTATTCTTATTGTACTACTCTATATGTCTATATAATATTTGATATTTTCCCACAGCACTTGGGTATAATTCCAAACCCTTTTTTTCCTTTAATGTCTTTTCTGTTTGGTTAATCTTATTGGCTTACCATAAATTTCACCAAATCTTTCATCAGATGTATTGAATCTACTGATATTCCTGTTGATGGATGTTGGCATTCAAGAACAGGATCTGTGAAAACGGTGCCGCAGATGAGAAAGAAAGAATAAGAAAAAGAGTAGAAAAACCGGGATCAGGGGACCCTCTGTCCGATATTTTAAGAAGAGCCCAGCCACCTCACAAAGCGTGGCTTTTATTTGGCTTTAGAACAAAGAAAATACATGTGAGCATGTGCAAGGGTAATAGATACTTAAGTTACATTGAGCTGAAATTAGCAAGTCTTAAAGGCCAATGACTCAGCTCTTTTACATTTCTGCAATTCACAGGCTTGTCTCAGGATGTTTCCCCACTTAGCTCCTATTAGCATAAGACTGGAGAGCTTGTATATTACATTCCAAGGTGACCTGCTTTCTGTCTGTAGTCCTGGCCTTTAATTGAAACTCCATCAGATGGAATTCTTTGTTTCTTACATTGTGTGTGTGCTTTTTAAAAGTTCTACTTCTAACATTTCTTTGGACACTCCCTAATAGATTTCATCCCTATGATAAAATTTCTCATGTATCCACACTGGTTTTTCTCTTTTCCAGTAAATCATTTAACCTAGTAATTGCCAATGATTTTTAGCCAAAGACCAACAAGAACTCATATGGCTGAACAATTTGGTTTTATTTCTTATTGCAGAAAGGAAGTATACATGTTATGAGGAAATACGTGCTTTCTAATTAAGAGTGTTTTAGAAAGAACCTGTTATAAGATTTAGGCTTTTGTTGGGTATCTTGGGAGAGGGTATATGTGAAAATTTGTTATTTGATTCAATGCTGTCAGAAAGCAGATGTGATTCTATGATTGGGTACATCAGTAAATATTATCTGTTGTTAGGAAAGACCGAAGTAAGAACAAAGCTCTGGTTTGTACAGTAATAGCAGTTTCTCATTTAGTAAAAGAAAGGAGGAGAATATTTGGTATTTTTTAGGGTGCACTGTGACCTTGACTAAAATATTCTCAGCCTGCCTCTGACTTTTTAATGGACACTTAGACAAGATCTGCCAAAAATATATTCAGAATGGATGCACATTCTTTGATTTTAGGATTATTGCTTTTCCTACCTAACACTCTAACCTATGCTCGGCTTGAACAATTCTGTATAATTTATCTCTGTTCTTCCTGCCTGCTTGTACAGTGTGCATATCTTCTCCCACTCTCTGCAAAAGATGAAACAGCTCACTTGTCCCATTTCCTTTTTGAGGGTCTTATTTCTCCTTGTATTCTGATTTATTGGATGTTTCCAATTTCATCTTTCATGTGGCCTCAAGGAAAGTTCAATTTTTTTGATCATCTCACATTTTATATTTGTTAGTGTTGCAATGGTTTGAAGTTGTATGTATCCCAGAAACTCATATTCTCAATGTGAATCCTTTCCTGTGGGTATAAAGGTAATGTGGTAGAAGTGAGTGGCATGGGCATCTAGGCCTCTTCCTCATGTAACTTACTTGTGCCTTCAGGACCTGCTCAAGCCTGTCTCATATATACCACTTCCATTTTTTGGTGCAGTTTTGTTGTGGTTGTGCACATCCAATTTTGTGGCTGTTGGGTCAGACAACATCCATTTCATTATGGGCAACTGAAGTCTCATGGTAACTTGGTAACCCATCGTTAAGCATTTGGTCCCTACTATTGCCCTCTATCAGGCTAAAGCTGTTTCTTGTTGTTCTTGTAGCTTTTACAGAAATTTTGAGCCTATTTAAATCACACTCTGCTGTCAAATGTGTTTTTACCATTTGAGACATCTGAATTTTCCTTGTATAAATGACTAGAGATTGATGTCCTGAAAATTTTCTATTGTATATTAACTTCACACTTGAAAGAGTAATTTCATTGAAAGAAAACATATTGTCATTCTTAATAAGGCTCCAAGTCAACAACTATTAGAACAAAAATAAACAAAAGCAGAATAAATAAGGCTTAAATAAATATATTTTCATTCATTTAGCCAAAGGCTTAATTATACACTAAATAAAAATTACCATACCATCTCAATATATTTTGAGTTTCTTCTACATCAATGTAATATATTTCTGTGACTGAACAGTCAGTAGGAAATAATGGAATAAAAATCTATGGTGTTGACTCCAACATTGCAAAATGTATCTCCAGAGAATGGATATGAAAGTATGACTGCAATGGTACAAGAAAATAACATTTGGGAGGTCCTTCACAAGGATTCAGGAAGAACAATTAACTTTATAATAAAAGCTGAAGACTTACTATATCAATGTGATATTATATCAAGCCATCAAATCCTGAAGACATGGTCTCTAATTACAGTTAGTGAAAATCAAATTACACCTAAACTAACAATATCAATATAAGTTTGTCAATGAATATTTAATAAGGACCAGTTTGAACATAGTAGTAGACTTATAGCTGATACAATTTATATACATTTGTAAAATGCTACAATGGAGAGTTTAATAATGCTTTCTTTGGAAATATTCTAGGATATGTAAACAATATTAACTAATAGACATTTTATTGCTTAGTTTCTCACTACCAAGATAAAGACTAACCTCCACATTCTTCTGAGTTTCATTCAATGCTAAAATGCACTTTAGTTATGAACCAAGTTCTCTAAAACATTTCTTTCATTGCATCCACTGCCAAGTAATTGATCAATATTTTGAGGATGATAACTGAAGAATAGCAGGCATCCAAGATGGCAACATACTCAGCAAATAGTACATGGGATTGTGGAGCTGGAATCCCCAATGACCAATACAATTAGTTCAAAATTTCCTGTAATAGCATAAGGACAGATTGCTATGAATTATAAAAATTATAAAAACAAGGAGACTTTCAGCTCTATATTATGTATGAAGCCCTTCAATATAAAAATACTTATTTCAGTCACATTCTTCAATGGTCTACTATATGGCTCCAAACTAATAGTATCCATACTTCCCAGTATATATTTACAGGTGATCCAGGTGATATTCCATAAAAATAGAATCTGAAAAATGATATCTTATTGCTTTCTTGGAATGACTTAATGATATTTTAGACAGTGATGAGGTAGGAAATGATAATGAAGTTTGGCCCAAGTGGATACACTTCCTGCATAAATTAAATAAATAAATGTTCATTCCCTCTTAGCTAAACAAGTCATGTAAAACTTGCAAAAATTGAAACAAAGCAAACAAAAACCCTTGCCAACTTGCATGTTTTATTTTCCTTTAGAAATTTAATGTTAAATTTCTACCACCTGCTTTCATAATATATCATATTAAAATTCAAAAAGATGAATGAATATCATGATGTTTACATCCAGAAATAAGGGAAAGTACAACCAGAGAACTAATCTCAAACTTGCTATAATGTCCATGAAATGCTTTCGCTTAATAGTCATAATTATAAAGTGGGAACAATCACATTTCAATCACAAGATTTTACTAAATATAGATTAGAATCAATGTGAAAATTATTAAATTTAAAATGTGTCCAGAGACTTCAATATGGGTTAAGTTATAGTTTCAGTTCAACTTGTCAAATAGAGCTTTCTCTTCACAACAATCTATATTGTGCTATTTTCTGGCAATGATCTAATTCCAATAGTCCTTTGAGGGCAGCGATAAACAGAGCAGCAGAAGGAAGGCTCTAGTAGATGCATCTCGTGTGCTGCCGTCATAAGCAGGGTTGCTGTGCTAGTGCTTGGAAGGGGTTGGGCTGCCTCTCCATCAAGCCCTGAGAAGACATTGATCTATAAATGACTCTTTGACCTTGAAATCTAATGGAGTTCGCCCTTCTAGGTTTCAGAATTTTAGGGTCCATGACTCCTGTTTTCCTTCCAATCTCCCCTTACTGTAATGTGAATGTTTATCCTTACCTGTGCCTCAATTTTAAATTGGAAACAAAATATTTTTTCTCTAGGTTTCACAAGTCCACAGACAGGAGATCATGCCTCAGGATAGGCCATATCCATAGAATATTTTGATGAGACTTGGTACTTAGCACTGTTTCTGAAATGGCTGAAATCTTTGTGGATCTTTTCATGGAATGAAAGCATTTTGCATGTAGAAAGCACATGTTTTTTGGGGGTCCAAAGAGTGAAGTGTGGTGGTTTGGAGCTCCATATACCCCCAAATTAAAACATATTTTCTTAAACTTTATCTATTCCTGAAGCTGTGAACCCATTTTAAGTAGGACTTTTTTTTAACAAGTAAATTTTACTGATACATATTAATAAAGCATAAGCCATCCAAAGTGTACAAGCAATGGTATTGGGTGTAATCACATATTTGTGCATACATCACCTCAAACATTCTTAGAGCACTTTCATTATTTCAGTAATAATAAACAAAAAACAAACAAAACTCATCACCTCTCATTCTCACTATCTTTTCCTTGCCATACATAGCTGCCATTCTTTTTCCTCCTATCTAGTATACTTATATATAGTATTTATATTTTTTAAAAACAACCTTATATATGAAATCTCACCCATATTTGTATTTTACATGAGTTTTACTATCATATATTGTCCCATGTTACAGTTTTTAGTTTCCCTCTAGTAATATACATGACTTTAGACTTTCCTTTTCAACTGCTGTCATGCCCATTCAATAGCACTGCTATTTACAAACACCAGGATATGCTTTCACAATTTTCATTCATTTCCAAAGATTTACAAACAACATTTTTTACCAATTCTGCACAGATTAACATTCAGCTTTCCATATTCTAACCTTCTATTCTCTGGTAACCTATATTCTAATTATTAACTCCATGAGTTTACACAATATATTTTGTTGGCAATTATGAATGATGCCGCTTTGAACATTGGTGTGCAAATGCATGTTTGTGTCTCTGCTTTCAATTCTTCTGGTTATATACCTATCAGTGCTATTGCCGGGTCACATGGCAAGTTTTTTTCAAATTCCTTAGGAACTGCCAAACAGTCCTCCACAGTGGCTGTACCATTCTACATTCCCACCAACAGTGAATAAACTTTCCTTTGTCTCCACATCCTCTCCAACATTAACAGTTTTCTGATGTTTTTAATAATGGTCAGTCAGATGTGTAATGATATCTTGCAGTTTTAATTTTCATTTCCCTAATCACTAGTGGTGTGAAGGTTTTTTCATGTGTTTTTTTACATTTGTATTTCTTCTTTGGACCATTGTCTTTTCAAGTATTTTGCCCATTTTTTGTTCAGGTAGTTTGTCTTTTTGTTCTTGAGTTTTGTGATCTCTTAGTATATCATGGATATTAAAACCTTATCAGATGTGTGATTGCCAAATATTTTCTTCCATTTAGTCGGCTGCCTTTTCACCTTTTGACAAAGTCCTTTGAGTTGGAAATGTGTTTAATTTTGAGGAGGCTCCATTTATCTATTTTTTCTTTTGTTTCTTGTGCTTTGGATGTAAGGTTTAAGAAACTACTGCCTACCACAAGACCTTGAAGATGTTTTGCTACATTTTCTTCTAAGAGTTTTATGGTTGTCATTTTATATTTAGGTCCATTTTGCAATAGGGGTTTTGTTTCTTTCTTTTGGATATGGATATCCAGTTCTCCCAGCGTCATTTGTGTAATAGACTGTTTAGGCCCAGCTGGACAGGCTTGGCACCCTTGTCAAAAATCATTTGACTGTAGATGTGAGGGTTTATTTCTGAGTTCTTGATTCTGTTCCAATGGTCAATGTGTCTGATGCCAGTACCATGCTGTTTTTACCACTGTAGCTAAGTGATATGCTTTAAAGTCTATAAGTGAGAGTAGTAGGACTTTTTCATGAGGTTACTTTGATAGTGGGTCTTAATCTTATTACTGGAGTCCTTTAAAAGTGAAAAGACGGGGAAACGGCTGTGGCTCAATCAGTAGAGCTCCCGTTTACCAAATGGGAGGCCCCGAGTTCGGTTCCCGGGGCCTCCTGGTGAAGGCAAGCCCGCCCGCACGGCGTGGTTAGCTGACCCAGCGAGCACAAGCAGCAAGGGGGGGATAAATGAATGAATAAACAAATAAAATCTTTAAAAAAAATAAAAAATAAAAATAAAAATAAAAGTGAAAAGGCATTCAGACAGATAAAGAAAAAGCCACAGCCACTGGAAGCCAGAAGCTGAAGGTCAAGGGAACCCTGAAGAGAAGGGAAAGGTCAGGAGAAGACACCATATACATTGCCACATGACGTAAACTGCCAGGACCAATGATTACCACTAGCCAGTCACAAAACGTCACAGTCTTAGGGGAGAAAACATTACTTTGATGATGCCTTGATTTGAACTTTTTCCCAGTTTCAAAACCATGAGCTAATGAATTCCCATTGTTCAACATGACCCATTTCATGGTATTTGCTTGAGAAGCCAAGGAAATTAAATACATATATACATACATACATACATACATACATATATACACATATACAACCTAAAATTTTCCATTTTAATCATATTCAAATATACAAATCAGTGGTATTAATTATATTCATAATATTGTGCTTCCATCAGCACCATCCACTACCAAAACTTTTCCATCATCCCAAACAGAAATCTGTACCAATTAAGCATTAATTCCCCAACTCTACCCCAAACCTCACCCCTGGTTACTTCTATCCTATTTTTTTTACTCTTTTGATTTGCATATTCTAATTATTCCATGTCAGGGAAATCATGCAATATGTGTCGCTTTGGATTTGTTAATTTCACTTAACATGATGACTTCAAGGTTCATACTTGTAGCATGTAACAAAACTTTATTTTTTTACAGGTGATTAATATCCCATTGCATGTATATATAACTGTGTTTATCCACTCATTCGATGATGGACAATCATGTATGAATATCAATTTGAGTCCTTAATTTCATTTTTTTAGATTATATTAGTAGCAGTGAAATTGCTGGTTCACATGGTCATTTTGTACTTAACTTTCTGTGGAATCACTAAACTAATTTCTACAGCAGCTTCACCAACCCCATTTTATATTCCTACCAACAATGAACAAGTGTTCCCATATTCCACATTATCTCCAACAGTTTTTATTTTCCATTTTGTATTAGTAGACATTCTTTTTTTTTTTTCTTTTTCTTTCTTTTTTTTTTTAAGATACTTAGATTACATAAATGTTACACAGAAAATATAGGGATTCCCATATGCCACACCTCCCACACCTCCCACAACTTCCCACATAAACATCCTTCATTAGTTTGGCATATTAATTGTAATTAATAAACACATCCTGGGGCTTTGCCATTAAGCATGGACCACACAGTTCTGCATGTTATATGATGATATAAAATGGCCTTTATCTGTCATTGCAATGTCACTCAGGACAATTTCCAAGCCCCAATTTTTGTGATTCAAGGAATGGAAGAAATTACAACACTGATGTGAAGTAGACTTCTAGTAGGTCTGAAATTGTATCTCTTTGTAGTTTTGATTTGGATTTTCATAATGGCTAACAAGGTTGTGCATATTTTCAGGTGTTTATGGGGGCTGTTTATAAATATTTTATAAAAAAATATGTATTCAAGTATTTTTTCCCCATTTTTAGTTGGATTTTTGTTTTTTGATTGAGTTGTAGTATTTCATTCAATATTTGGATAATAAAATCCAATCTGATATGTGATTTTCATATATTTAATCTTGTTCTGTAGTTTTTTGTTTTCACTTTCATGATAAAGTTCTTTGCTACACAGAAGTTATGTCCCATTTTTGGTGAAAAGTTTGATGAAGTCCCATTTTTCTATTTTTTCTTTGTTGCTTATACTTTGGTATAAACTCTAAGAAACCATTGCCTAACACAAGATAATGAATAGATTTCCCTATGTTTCCTTGTAGAAGTTTGTCTTTGTTTCCTGGCTGTTAAAACAAATACCATAATGTGGGTTGGATTAAACAATTGGAATTTATTAGCTGAGAGTTTGAGGCTGTGAGAAGTTCACAATTTATTCATCAGGATGGCGATTCTCGCTCCCCTCAGACTGTGGCATTCTTGGGTTGGCTTAATCTTTATTTTGGCTTTATCTTTTTTTTGCTTTTCTGTCACATGGCAATGCACAGAGTTATGTCTTCTCCTTTCTCTTTCAGATTTCATTGACTTCCAGCTTCATCTGTCACTTTCTCTCTGTGAGTTTCATACTACTTAAAAAGAACTCCAGGAATCAAACTGAAACACAAATTGATTCAGATGACTAAAATTTAACTAAAAATAACTTCTACAATAGGTCTTAATTCAAATGAGTTCACTGCAACAGAAATGCACTAAGATTAAAAACATTTTTTGGATACATAATTCAATCATCAGCAGAGTTGTATAGTATTGGATCTTATATGTTATTATTTGAATCTTTTAAAGTTAATTTTTGCATATGGTGAGACGTAGGGGTCCACAGTTATTCTTTTGAATGTAGATATCAAGATTCCCCCAAACCATTTGTTAAATATACTATTCTTTCCCCATTGAGTGGATTTGGAAACCTTTTCAAAAATCAAGTGGCCATAAATATGAGGATTTATCTGAACTTCCATTTCATTCCATTGGTCTATATATCTGCCCTTGGACCATATAATTATAGTTTGATTACTGTAACTTTGTAATAAGTTTTAAATTTGGGAATTGTTAGTCCTTCAACATCATTCTTCATTCTCAAGACAGCTTGTTTATTTGAGGCTTCTCTATAAAGTCCATATAAGTTTGATGATAGTTTTTCCCATTTCTATGAATAAAGCTGTTGGAATTTTGATTGAGATTGCAATGAATCTGTAAATGGTTTGGGGTAGAATTGATATATTAACAATATTTAGTCTTCTAATATATTCACACAGAATATCCTTCCATTAATTTGGGACTTTTAAAATTACTATAAGCAATGTTTTGTATTTTTCTGTGTATATGTCTTTACACCTTTGGTTATATTTAATGATAGTTATTTGATTAATTTTTGTTGCTAATTCTATATACCAGAATTTATTTCCTTAATTTCCTCTTCAGAATGTTCATTACTCAGAGATAGAAACCACTGAATTTGCTTGTTCATATTATAGCCTGACACACTGCTAACATAGTTCATTTTCTTTGGTAGCTTTCTTGTGGATTTTTCAAAAATTTGTACATCTAGGATCATGTTATATGAAAATAGAGAGTGTTTTACTTAGTCTTTTCCAAATTGGATGCTTTTTTCCCCCTTTTCTTGACTATTTATTCTGGCTACAATCTCCACTACAATGTTGAATAACATTGGTGACAGTAGGCATCCTTGCCTTGTCTGAGATTGTAGAGGGAAAACTTCAAGTGTTTCCACACTGAATGTTATGTTAGCCCTTGGTTTTTAAAAATGACTTTTCACTTTAAGCTAATTTACTAAAATTATTATTTTTTATGCCTCTTCAATTCACTGCCTAGTGTCCTTTCCTTTCAGTCTATAAAACTCCCTGTTATAAAGCAGGTCGAGTAGAGACAAACTCCCTAAACTTTTTCTGATCATGGGCTTGTCTTAATCTCTATCTCATTTTAAAAACAGTATTGCTGGATATAAAATCTTGATTGGCAATTCCTTTCTTTCAGTGCATAAAATATTTGGTCCCACTGACTTCTTCCCTCAATGACTTCTGATGAGAAATCTGAACTTAATTTTACATAACATGTTGCCTTTTTCTGGCATGTTTCAGAGCTTTCTCCTTGCCTTTGGTAGGTGAAAATTTATCTACAATGTATATGGGCGTGGTTTTCTTTAAGTTTATCCTGTGTTGGTCTCATGGGTTTCTTGAGTGTGGACTTCCATATCTTCATCATATTTGGAATGTTTCTGTCATTATGTCTTTGAAGATTCCTTCAGACTGAATCATTTCGATCGTTATATCTTCTATTTCACTTTAGTTCTTCTAGGGAATTTCGTTTCTTATTATACTTTTCAACCCAGTATTTTTGTTTAATTTCTTTAAAAAATTTCTCTTTGTTGAGATTCTCATATTGTTCATTCATTGTTTTATGATATCTTTAATTCTTCCTTTATTCCTTTCTCTCCTTGAGCACATTGAGAATTTTTTTAAATGTCTTTGACCAGAATGTCCAAAGTCTGGTTTTCTTCATCAGTGATTTCTGTACTTTTATCCTGTTCCTTTGGATGGGCCATTATTTCTATTTCTTTGATTTTCTTGTGAACATTTATCATATAGTGTACATTTTAATATTTCGAGGTTTGAACATTGGGGTTAAGTCCCTGCGTTGTCAGTTTCATAAGCTTGTATCCAGCTACTAGTATGACAGATATCTCCTTGATTGACAGTAACTCGCAAAACTGTACAAATCACTACAAAACAGACCTTTCACTGTTTTCAAAAATTGGCTGTTTCATTTCATGCTTTCCTTTGGTGTTTAGCCCTTCTATCAAGAATATCAAACTGAGGCAAAACTTTGGGATCCTCTCCTTTTCTGTATCTGTGTTTTGTTCTGGACTGGTGCTTATGCTCTTAGATATTCCTTTGTTGGTGAGCAGATGAATGCCCCGCAACTTCCAGAGTCCTCTATTTTGTGTCTTAAACCCAGGTATCATTTGCATTATACAACCTTTTTTATGGTTTCTTACATTGCTTCAGCTATTGAAGAACTGCTTCAGCCTGAAGGGCAAATTATTGGGGAACAATTTAGAGAGACGTGTTTTGGATCAGTCTTTCAGACTGCCTCTGGTTGGATGGGAGCCAACATGCATGCACCCCAGATCCACCTAGTGGTTTTTCTACTTCCTCCAGAACAGAGCCAGGTACATACAATGAGGGTACAAGCCTGCCCCTAATAGTACCTGAGAAGAGATCAGGGAGAAGCCAGCTTCTCCTACGGTTTTAAGTTGCATTTTCTTTATTAAATACTTTCCCAGTTATTGCTATCCTTTAACTGATTCCTGGAGTTTTGAGGAAGATAGCACTACAAGGTTTTGCTAGTTTTTCAAAGATCCTATTTGCAAATTACATGTCAAGGTTTGCAAGTTTATGAAAGAACTTTATTTTCTTCTTGGAATTTTGTTGTAGTCTAATTTGTGCATAATGAACAATATTTACTCACTTGAATTGTTACAATTTTAAGTCCAAAAATTTCAGTTTGAAAAATTTGCTATTCCATTATTGGCAGATAGCAATATGGCCTTTAAGCCCTAGAGTAATTAGGCATTTACCTAAAAATACCTTTTTTTTTTAACCCAGAAAAATATTACAGCACTACAAAAGAATACGAAAATATCATGGTCAAAATTATGTGGCTTCTAAGAGTGAAGAAACTCTCTTAATGTATTAGTCCTTGGAAACATGCCAAGTAGTCTGCCTTGGAAATTGGTCCCAGAGATCACTGAATGCTGTGATATTAGCAATCCTGTTGCAAATATAAGATGTGTTTGGCAGTGAAGAGGGGGAAAGGCAAGGGATCTCTGTTCTCCTTGCGTTCGCAGAAGCTTCTTGGTATATTTGTGAGAAATAATTTCAAGGGAACTTTAAATTTGACAGGGATCTTAAAAAATATTTGAGTTGATTTATTTTAGCTCAGAATAAAACCAAAATGCAAATACAAGAATTTAAAAATATCTTTTCTCAAAAGAAATAAAGATATCATAGAAATTTTTGGTTCCTTATATGGTTTACATATTGAATTTGTGGGAAAAAGTTGAATTTGACACATTTTTAAACAGATAATGCTGGAAGAAGGTTTCCATCTTTAGCATATGGTAAGTGTTATTCTCAAAGTTAAGTTTAAGTTTTGATCAAATAAAATACTGATATTATTAGAAGAATATCAATATCCATATACTTTAGGTTTTACCTAAGTAGATTCAAGGATATCTTTTAATAGCAATATGCAATTTGTGGAATCAGAATGTACCAGAAATGAACAAATATTCAAAATATAATTTTTGGAAGAAATTTGATTTTAAGTCAACAGTTTAAAAATATAATATCTTCTGAAAATTAATATGAAAACATAATTGAACAAATTAATACATAATTATGTAGCCTAGAGATTAATTTCTTATCTGTCTTTAGTATTAAACAATATTGGAAACAATGCTAACAACCAAAAAAAAAAAAAAGGAGGGGGAATTAATATGGGGTGGGGAAGCGGGGGTGGTTTGGTATCTGGGAGTCGCCGGCACTCCGTGTGTGACTTTGCTGTGACCTAAAACTTCTTTGAAAATTAAATGAAAAATTGGGAGACAATGGGGATTGAGAGGAGGAAGGTGTCATGGCACACCAGACATCCGATAACACAGTGATAAAGGGAAGGAAAAAGGGGAAAAAAGAAGAGAGAAAGGAAAAAAATGAATATATATATATATATATATATTAAAGGCATTTCCTTTGCTTTTTTGCCCATTTTTTGAATGTCCCAA